>JAREIK010002202.1:0-47988 GCA_029783825.1 Sapria himalayana
TAGTAATTATTTTGTTAAAAGATTCCTATGATCATAACAATATTTTTTTTTGCTTTAAATAATATAAATATTTACTTGTTTATTCATTAATTTAGATATTTTAATAAATTTTGCTATTTAATCATAATATTATTAATTTTAAATTTTTATATGTAATAATTTTTATGTATGTTTTTTTATTAATTAAAATATCTTAAAAATTATTATAATTATATAATAAATTATTTAATGTGTCTTAATACAAATATTTAAATATCATAATTTAATATTTCAGAAAAATATTTTGTTTAATTTTTAAAATATTTTATAATCACAAAAAATAGTTAATTTAGTCGCTATTAATATAAATTTTTATTCCTATTTATATATTTTTGAAATAATTTATTGATAATATCTTATTTTTATAATTAGATGAGGAGAATGTGTCTTTCAAGGATCACTCATCTATAGACCATGACAAGCCTTTATAATACAAAATTACATTAAAAATAAAAACAAATAATATATTTTAAAAAATAAATCATTAAAGATTAGCGAATGAAATTATCACCAGCCCAAATAGCTAGGAAAAAAATTTCAAGATAAATGCATATATTTTGAGAAAATAAACATTTAATGTATAATCAATTGCAATTATATATAAAATCATAAAAAAATTCAGATAATTATTTAGCGATGGATTTTGTATTGTTCTAATTAGCTAGGGAATATCCATCGCTAAATTCATTGCTAAAATTCCCACTTTTCATTACACGAAAATCAATGATAATATTAGCAATGGAAAATTTCAATCAAACATTTTTATAGTTAATCTATCACTAATCCGTCGCAAATATTTAGTTCAATATAAAATCAAAAATCCACTGATATTCCCTAGCTAGTCCCTCACTAATTAGCTAGAGATATTTCCATAGCTAATTTTCGTAACTAAATAGATATTTTATTATAGTGCCTTATTCTTCTTATTCTACTTATTCTTATTATTATTCATATTCTATTTATTCATCTTATTCATCTTATTCAGCTTATTCTTCTTATTTTTCTTATTTTTCTCATTCTTTTTATTCTTCTCACTCTTCTTATTATTCTTATTCTTCTTATTCCTCTTATTATTCTTATTCTTATTATTCTTCTTATTTTTCTTATTCTTCATATTCTTCGTATTCTTCTTATTCTTCTTATTCTTCTTATTCATCTTATTCTTTTTATTCTTCTTATTCTTCTAAGTTTTTTATTCTTCGTATTCTTCGTATTCTTCTTATTCTTTTTGTTCTTTTTATTCTTCTTATTCTTCTTATTAATCTTGTTCTTCTTATTCTTGTTATTATTGGTTTTCTAGTTTTTCTTGTTATTCATAATATTATTTTTATTGTCTTAATCTTCTTGCCATTCTTATTCTTCTTTATATTCTTTATCTTCTTATTTTTTTTTATTCTCTTATTCTTCTTATTCTTCTTATTCTTTTTATTCTTCTCATTCTTTTTATTCCTCTTATTCTTTTTATTCTTTCTTATTTTTTTTTCTTTTTATTTTTTCTTTTTCTTTTTATTCTTTTTATTCTTTCGATTCTACTTAGTCTATTCTTTCTTCTTTTTCTTCTTATTCTTCTTATTATTTTAATTCTTCTTATTCTTCATATGCTTCTTATTTTTTCTTTTTCGTCTTTTTTAAGGTTTATTTATTAATATTAACTATCTTTTTTGGTGGAGGTATACCATTTTTACAATCTAAAAACTATCTGCCCATTACCCTTTTACAACCTCAATTCCCCCCTCTTCTTAATGACCTCTTAACATACATACCCACTATATCTAATTCAAGGCCTATACGACAAGCTTTATATTGGGCTAATACATTCTGCTTTGCATCCTAATATATGTTTTATGCTTCCAATGTACATTGCCTTTTCTGGCTTCTCTCCCTCAGCTATCCTTGTGTGCCTTTATTTTTTTCAGCTCTTCTACTCCATATTCTCTACCCTTTACCATACTATTTTACCTCAGAAGTTTCCCTATGTTCTCTACACAATCTTGATCTTCTCCATTTAGATCTCTCTTGCACCCTGCAACCTACAACAGCTCTGTGTCCTCTACTACCTCACTGCCTTAGCAGGCTTGACCTGTTCTCTACACAACATCAATCAAATCCACCATATATATATATATAGAACACATCCACAAGCCAATTCACCCATTTTCTTTTTCCTCCCCACATTATGCATATAATTTGCTCCAGCTTCATAGAGTCTGCATCAGCTTACACCCATGCTTCTGTCACCTCATTCCCCCATTGATGAAGCTTAGCAAGCTTGACCTGTTCTCTACAAAACATAAGACAAATAGAACATATAAAATATAGAAATATCCACAAGACATTTCTCCCATTTCTTTTTTCCAACTAGCATACTTCTCCTTTAGTTTGCATATGCATGCTTATCCTCTCCTCCTCTGAGCTGCCTTCTGCTAGTCTCTTCCCATAACATTAGAGTATTTAAATAATCCTCCATACTTTTTTCCTCCCCCTTTCTTACTGTTTCCTTCTTCAGCAAAAGAAATAGACTCCTCTAAAGACTTAAATCTTATTTTTTACCCATTTCCCCTTCTCTTTCTATAGCCCTACCCTAAGCAAATATAAAGAAATGTAAAAGGAAAACAGCAATAGGACATGCAGCATTTTTCCTTGCTTTCTATCATTGCTTCTCTAGCCCCTACCTCTTGGGCTTTTCTTTTCCATTTTAACTTGTCTAATCACTTAATACATACAACCAATGCTTATAAAATTAGCAATGACATTGGCAAAACTTAAAAGAAAATGCAAGACAAACAGCCTCATAGCTACCCCCTCAAGACTAGAGTGACCCTTAGATTTTCTCGAGACTTAAAATCTGCACCATCTTAACAACAATTCACATTATATGTCCTCCTATTCCTCATTACTCCCCTTGCTCTTCATATTTTCCTATTTATTCTTTTGAACTCTAATATAGAAAAACCCTATCTCATCTAGCCTTACTAGACCTTTGAATATATTCGGAATATTACTTCCATCATATTTTTATTAGCCTTTCCTAACACCTTCTTCATCTAACTTATCTACCATAGCATTCACATCTCTAAATATGTGTGACGTTTCCTCATTCAAATCTATTAATAAATTTCTAATCCTTTCAATTTTCTCTTCAAACCTCCAAAATTCTATTTTCTTTGTGGCCAGATCTACCAATAAACTTGAATCTACCTGAACCGTTATATTTTGAAAATTATTTTCTTTACATATTTGTAGCCCTGTATGCAAGGCCACAATCTTTGCTTGCAAGGCTGAGGAGGCCAAGACCCTCATTGTAAATGCTTTATGACCCTTCCTCATCTCTAATTACTCCTCCCCCCCTGCCGCCCCCATATCCCTTTTAAAGCTCCCATCCGTGTTGAGAGCTAGTGTACCTTGTGGAGGCTTGTTCCAAGTGAAGATTTTTATACCTGGTGCTTTCTTTCTAATTATTGAAAGCCCCCATGTCCTCTTACCAATTTCTCCATGTTCTTTTTAGAGAATCTTATCGAATTATAGGCTATAAAATACAAGCTTTCTCTTTTTATTTCCTCTAGTATGTTCTTTCCATTCATCGGAATATTCTCAAACCTACTTTGTTCCTAGCTTCCCACAGGCTCCAAAGTGCTATGTGAGGTATGTGCCTTCTAATCCATCTCGACAACCTATTCTTAGGCCGTTCATGCCTCTAGTTTTTTAACTAGCCTTGACATTTTCCTCACTTTCAGAATATCCACTTCCACTTCTAGCTTCTTCCATACCTCTGTGGCTATCCTTCCTGTCGAGAACAAATGATCCATGCTTTCTGTAGCTATAAAATAGCATTCACATCTAGATGCTAGCATTACACCTCTCCTCTGAATATTATTTTCCAATGGGATGGCATTAGATAGGAGTCTCCACATGAAGACGTTTATCTTTTGCGAGATTTCCTTCTCCCATGCCTATTTAAATATTTTTTGAGGGGGTTTTTTATTTCTCACTATGATTTTAGAACACTTGAGAGTAAACCTTCCTTGTGGATTCAAAGTCAATTTCCACTCGGTATTAGTTACAATCACGTGATTCTCCACTTTACCTTGTTGCATTCTCATTAACTTCCAACTTTTAGATGCTTTCTTTGGAACTTTAAAAGCCTTATTGCCTAAATCATATCTAGCACTTATATATTCAGCCCATAAGCTACCCATTGCTTTCAGGCTCCACTATTTTTTACACGCCCAAGCATTGGCTATGTCATTTAACCTTATGCAGCCTAAACCTGCTTCCTCTTTTGGATATCACAAATCTTCCCATTTTTTGTAGTGTAATTTTGGTTTCCTATTATTTTTAACCCATAAAAAGTCAGCCATTTTTTTCTAGTTTGTGTATAATTTTTTTGGCGGCTAAACTGACATTATGATGTGTACTAATGAGCTTTGCAACACGTGCACAATTAAATCACTCGTCCTGCCAAGCTTAACAATTCCTCCTTCCAACCAGGAATTTTCCTTCTTATTCTTTTTTCTAGAAAGGATAAGTACTCCTCTTTTACTCTTCCTTCAAAAATTGGGCAGCACAAGTACATTAGTGCTCCTTTCTTTTGCGCAAAGCCTGTCACTTGCCTGATTCTTTGGCCTATATTTTTCAGCGTTTTCATTGCTAAAATGAATTGACATTTGCTTTTGTTCGCCATTTGATCTGTTTCTTCTTTGAGCACTTTCAGTAACTTCATCAGATTACCCATAGAGATGCTGTTAGCTTTCGTGAATATGATTACATCATCCGCGTATGCTATACTGCTCACTATTGGGGTGGTTCTCGGCTGTTTATAAGGTGCAATCTTACCAACTCTTATTTCCCATTTTATGTATAAAATTAGAAATTCTAGATATATATTAAATAAGAAGGGTGAAAGTGGGCCCCCTTGCCTTAGCCATCTATTTTGTTTGAATTCTACACCCGCCTATCCATTTACTAAAATTTTAACCTATGCACTAGAAACACATCTATATATCAAATATATCCAAAAATCCAAGAAACACATTCTTCTCATTACATAGCATAAGGTGTTCCATTCCACCCTATCAAAATCTATTGACATGTCTAATTTCAAAATTACATAATGCTTTCTAGTCTTAGTTCCTATCTTTCTAATTTCCATCATTAACCTATTTTAATGAAGCCTGCCTGCTCGGCCAAAATAATACAAGGTAATATCCTGCGAAGACTAGTCTGAAAGAGTTTTGATAGGATCTTATAAACCATGTTCCATGAGCTAATAGGTTTATAATCCTCACATTTTTTTGAATTCTCCTTCTTAGGAACCAAAATGATGAAGGAACTAGCCCATGCCTTTGTGATCTTTACACCCGCAAAGATCCATCTAATTGCAGCCACCAGGTCCTTCTTTGTAATGTTCCCACAATGTTGGAAGTAACCATTATTCCAACTGTCTTGGCCTACTATGCTATCCTTATTTGTACTAAAAACTACCACTTTTACTTGTTCCTCATATGGATATACTTCGAGCCATCTGTTATCTGCTATGATCCTCTTTTCTTTAATTCCCATTAATTCATTACCTATTTTAGAGGATATTCCTCATAATTGAGTTTTAAAAAACTTCTTTATTTCTTTTGCAATTTCATCCTTCTTTTCTAGCCATTCCCCACTAGTCATTTTTAATCCTTTTATTTTTCATTATTGAATTCTAATTGTTGCCACTGCATTGAAGAACTTTGTGTTCTTATCCTTATCTTTTGGCCATTTTATTTGTGCCCTCTATTATCAGAAGGCTTCTTCCATGTGCATTCTAAGTCTAAACTAAGCTTTTGCCCAACTTTGCTCCATTCTAGCGGCCTAATCTCCCCTATACTCATAATTTAGTTTAATCTGGCTACCTACTCCTTTGCTTATTGTATCTTTTTAGAGATATATCCAAAGACCTCCTTGTTCCAAGAACCCAAAACCAATCTTAAATTTCATAATTTTTTTGCCAAGACTTGCATTGGGTTACTAGAAGCTGGTTCTACCCATGAGTCTTTGACTACCTTGTCAAAATCTATGTGCAGTCCCCAAATATTTTGAAATTTAAATCCATTACGACACCACTCACTATTTTGAAAGGTGAGCAGAAGAGGGCTATAATTTGAGTATGTTCTGTTTAGGTGTCTAACCTTTATGCCTTCGAACATTTCGATCCATTTTGCATTATATACCACATGGTCCAATCTACACAAGATTGCTCATCTTTTTTCCATTTGTTACACCATGTATACTTTGAACCCAAAAAAATCTGCCTCCATCAAATTTGCGTTAGCTATAGCCACATTAAACTGAGTTAATGCTACCAAATCAGGCAGCTAGCCTCCATCAAATTTCTTTTTCTTCTTATTCTTCTTATTCCACTAAAATTTCTTAGACTTCTTTTTCTTCTTTTTTTTCTTTTTCTTCTTATTTTTCTTATTTTTCTCAGTCTTATTTTTCATCTTATTCTTCTTAATATTATTATTATTATTATTATTATTATTATTATTATTATTCTTCTTCTTTTTCTTCTTATTCTTCTTATTCTTCTTAATTTTCTTATTCTTCTTATTCTACTTATTCTTCATATTCTTCATATGATATTTATTTTTTCTTTTTCTTTTTATTCTTCTGATTAGTCTTTTTCTTCTTCTTATTTTTCTTATTTTTCTTATTTTTCTTATTCTTTTTATTCAACTTATTCTACTTATTCTTTTTATTCTGTTTATTCTTCTTATTATTTTTATTCTTCTTATTATTCTTATTATTCTTAATCTTCATATTCATCTTATTCTTATTATTCTTTTTATTCTTTTTTAAGGTTTGTTTTATTAATTATAAAAAACCCTTTCTTTTGGTAGAAGAATACTATTGTTAAAATCTAGGATACTACCCTTTGCCCCTTTTACACCCTTAACAAAATAAAACAATCAAAATAATTAAAACATTGCAAACTAGTTCTGATTAAAGATTAAAAAAATTCCATCTTTGAATTGCTCTCCTCAATGTAGTTTCTATGAAGTGTAGCTTGCTTTAAATGCTTTGTGCTTTTTCTATCTGCTGGTTAAATCTACATGTTCTTGTCTACTTTCATAGCTACAACAGCTTTTCTTTTCTGACAGCCTACTCATGCTCTAGGTTTTTGCAGACTCTCTACCCTCTTATCCAATTCTAGCTTAGCTTAGTGTACCCTTAGCTTTAACTTGTTGTCTGTCTTATGCTACTAGATCATATTGCCTTTTTTAGCTACAGACCCTGCATTCCAGCAAACATACAAATACCAAAATGACATAAAATAGATAGCAGTACAGGCAGCTATACCCAACTCCAGCCTTTTACTAAATATAATATCTTATTCCTGCAGTAGAGCAGGCAACCTAGTACAGCATGCCTTCTATTTTAGGCTTATTATCATCCTCTTTAGCACTAATCTGAAGGATCTTTGTCCTAACTTTCATCATTCAAAAAACCTATGGAACTAAACAACCAAACCCATGCAATCAGAAATATAGTGCAATCTTAAACAAAATAAATAGATATAAAAAATTTGAACAGGTGTAAAATATTCTTCTACATATAAGAGATCTAGACCATCTACTTTAATAAAATTGTAAAAGCGAATCAACCATTTAAAAGTGCTAGTAGAATCATGTCTGCTTTTAAATATCTTTTTGTTTTCTTCTGAACAACAAAGCCCTGCCACCAACAAAATTCTATAATTTTAGAATATATGAGGTTATCCTTTTAACTCATACCCTACCTTCTGCTGCTTTTCCTACTACTCATTCATAGCCAATGTTTGAGATTTCTGTTAAAACTAATAAGCAAAATAGTAAGTATAAAATGTTTAAAACCCTACCCTATGCTAGTTACATTTTTTGCAATCTCCCAACATGTCCAGGGAGACCTTTTAATTTAGAACTTTCTCTAGCCACCTAATGTTTTTGAATTCTAATATATGGGAATTCTATTCTATCTAACGTTATTTTACCTTTGTATTTATCTAGAATATTTTCCCCCATCAAACTCTTGTAAACCTTCTTCATGTCTTCCTTTGCTAATTTGTCTGCGAGAGCATTTGCTTCCCTGAACGCATGCATTATTTTCCCTTTTAGCTCTATTAGAAGGCTTTTAATTAAACCTATGTGCTCATCATACTGCAACATCTTTATTTTACTTGTAGCTGGATTCACCAGTAGGCTGGAGTCCACCTGTGCTCAAATATTTGTAAATGAATAATCTTTACAAATTTGAAGGCCCTTGAGCAAGGCTAATATTTCCACATACAAAGCTGAAGATGCTTTTTCCCTCATTGTAAATGCTTTTAATGTGCTTCCTTGCTTATTCCTTATCACGTCACCTCCCCCTGCCATACCTATATCCCTATTAAAGCTCATGTCTATGTTTACAACAGTCTTTCCATGTGGCGGCTTATTCCAGCAAACCATCCTTATCTCAGGTATTTTTTCCTTAACTACATGAAGGCCTCATGTCTTTCTTTTTTCATATTCCATTTTAGTACTTCTTAGCCTTAAAGGGGCCCCTACTGAAATCCATGAGCATTCTTTTTTAATTTCTTCAATTATATAATTACCATTCATTTTAATACCCTCGAACCTACTTTTATTTATGACTTTCCATAAGCACCAGACTGTAATATGTGGGATATAATTTTTTAGTGAGTTACATATTTTGCTCTTTGTGAGTCTTACGCTCCATCTCATTAATATATCCTTGAGACCCTCTATCTTATTACTTACTTGTGTATCTTTACCTAAATAGCCCTAGACTTCCACCGCTATCTTCCCTGCTGAGAACAAGTGGTTTATGTTTTCTATACTAGCAAAACAAAAATCACACCTAGAAGCTAATTTAACACCTTTCCCCTGAATATTAATATCAACTGGAATGGCGTCCGATAGAAGCTTCCACATAAATACTTTAATTTTTTGTGGAATCTCTTTCACCTATGCTTCTTTAAAGATTTCTTGTGGGGGTTTTTCTTTTCTTACAATTAATTTTGCACTTTTAAGTGTGAACCTCCCTTGTGAATTCAAGATCCATCTTCATTCATTATTAATTAAGAGTACATTATTTTCCACTAGTTTTTTTTTGTTTAAACATCATTTTCAAGCTCTATTGCACTGTGTGTGGATAAGCCATGGTTAATAGATGAAGCTATTGCTTGTATAACCAGACCGAGCATGGCAAGGGTCTGTATTGAAATAGACTCACGTTCTTCTCCTCCTCAATGGGTATGGGTGGGTAGTGACCACACACATGGCTTCTGGTAGGCTATAGTTCCAAAATACATGCCTAAATATTGCTATAATTGTAGAAAAATGAGGCATATAAAACTGGAATGTATTGCAAAGGAAAGGGGAAGGTCACTCAAAATAGAAAAGAGGGAGAGGGAGAAGGTTTGGCTGAAAAAAGTTCATTTGGAGGGGAGTTCGAAAGGGGAAAGGGCTGAGGCAGAGGGAGAAAGGGATGAGGAGGGGCAGAAGATGGGGGATAAGGAGATGGGGGGAGGTGGGAGAAAAGATATGGGAAATTTAGTGGGTATTGTGGGGAGGGGCAGTGAGAAGGGGACAAAAGGAGAGGAGAGTGAAGGGAGGATAGAGGAAGAGCTAGATAGGGAGAAAGAGGGAGAAAAGAATAAAAGATTAGAGATTAAAAAATGGTTAGAGGAAGGGGCTAGAGCAACCAAAGAGGTAGGGATAGAGTGGAAGAGATTTGGGGCAAAAGAGAAGAGAGAGGTATGGAGAAGGACATTTGATCTGGAAAAAGAAATTGCAAAGTATAATGGGGAAGAGGATGACCTCTTATCGAAAGGAGAAACTAAGGCCAAAAGCTGGCCTATGCATAAGGTGATGCAGATTTTAGAATATACACTAGCACATGATGATTCAAGGTTGTGCATACAGAATGAGCATGAATGGACCCTGAGTTGCTGGGAGAGTGCAATGGAAAAAATAAAATTGATGAGTTTACAATTAAACAAACTGAACATAACATTATGAGAGATTTTTCATGTCAAATGAATGTGACACGTGATTAACCTAATTGTACAAGTGGGTATGAAGGTATGTACTCCCACATTGGATAATATACATAATGCACTAAAATATATTTGCACTCCTCGCAGACAATAGAAGTTTGGTAGTCTATGTTTGTCTACAAATCTTAAGAAGAAAAATTCCAATCGGATTTAAGACACCGTTGGAATTACATGTACCTGATGTCGGAGTCATGTGTTTAATACGAACATTTGATATCCGACCATGTCAATAGTAAGAATAACGAACTTATTATTGATGACACTAACTGGGCTTCAGGAATTTCATTTATGAAATTCCTGATGATTTTTTATGACACAAAAAACATGTGTTCCTTGGTTTATACTTTCATGATTTGTATTGCACTCATGTGGATATGCAACATTAGTAGCATGTTGAGAAAGTATCGAGCTGATCCAAAACTTAGCCATATGGTTGTAGAAGTGGAAACCAAGTACTTAAAGTACTGGTCCACCGTTCCATTTCTTTATTGTCTTGCTGCATGCATGGACCCTAGGGTTAAGGTGGTAGGGGTATATAACACCCTGACTTACATTACCTCATGTATGAACTTGGAAGACCCACTTGAAGGGTTCATTCAAGATAAGTTGACTGACATGTTCACATACTACGATACTAGGTATGGTGGTAGTAGTAGTGAGACTATAATTACGAACATGGATACCTTCTTTGGAGATGACAATTTTTCCATTCAATTAGCGAGGGGAAAACGACAGGGTGGACCATCACATAGGAGTGAGCTTTCTTAGTACTTAGATACTAATTACTGCTCAATCCTATGACTCCACCTTTCTCATGCTATCTAGGATGACACGGAATCTATTGACTCCTCCGGTGTTGAGCGTAGCATCGGAGTCTGCTTTTTCTATTGCAGTGAATACAATTTCGGATAGAAGATCGAGATTACCTCAAGATATTGTTGAGGCCTTGGCCTATTTGAAAGATTGGGAGGATTCAAGATTTAGCATCCAGGATCATGCTGGAGCTAGGACAGGGACTGCACTCGCTACAAAAGAGGAGGAGATGATTGCTGATGATAATGATCCATATGATAGTGATTTTGATGTTGTAATTGATGATGATCATGATATGTTGATTAAAGATTGACGTTGTTGCAGGTTGCCCCTACCCATTGCCAAATGCCAGTTGCCAATGCCACGCCATGCCACATGTCATTTGTCATTGCCACTTGATTTTGATTTTAGCTGCCTCGTGGTCACAAACATAGTTGATGATTTGTGTTATTCTTGATTCTAATTTTTGATTTTGATGTTTTATTTTGTATTGATTATACACTTTTTATGTACGTTACGTTGTATTTGTATTGGTTCAGTATCTATTGGCCAATTGGACATTTGGTTTGCTTTTGTTTTTATGACTTTGTAATTTTTTTTTAACAAAATTTTTTGTTTAATTTATTTTTGTGTTTAAATTTTTCATTAAAAATTTTATAATTTAATTCTAATAAATTATAATCTAAATTTATTAAAAAATAATAAAAAAATTTAACCTATATTTATATTGTATATTCAGCAATGTTCAAGTTACAAATTTAAAATTTTTAAACATTATCTATATATAGTATATATTTTATAAATAGTTTAATACAAAAATTTATATATTTAAAAAATATAAAATTTTATTTTTTTAAACAGGCCCGTACGCGCCAAACTTGGCATGGTAAATTTACCGTTGGGCCGTGCTAGGCTTAGCTTGAATAAACCATGGCGAGCCAGGCACGGCATGGTACAGTAACCATGCTGTGCCTAGCCTGGCACGAAAGCACAGTCGTGCTCACAAAAAATAGGTCGGGCCTACTCAGCACGTCCCATTCGACACCTCTACTTTTTCCCTAGTTTAAAGCTAATTATCTACTTCGCTTCTAAAATTATTTCAATATCAATTATATTTTTCCATAACAGCCATAATTTGATGTTAATGTTGTAAAATACCTTATCTAAACTCATTTTCTCTTTATACTCCTCTAGTGAGTCCTTATTAACCATGGCTTCAGTTTTTATCACTATTTTAATATTATAAATCTTAATTAATTTTTTAATTATATTTATTGATGGAAAGTTTCCTACTCCACTTATGTTCCAGTATAATCAATTATGTATTACTAGGTCTAGCTTGGGCTATAGTTATACATCTTGTTTCATGGTTCATGTTTAAGTATTTTTTTTCTATTTCTTGAAGATTTATTTGCACTAGGTTGTCATTATACCGTGCTTTACTCAAAAATGGTTGGGCCATCATGAGGATAGAGAATCTCAGAGAATCCTAAAATTTTTTTATTCATTATCTATTTATAACCTACATAGTATCCGGTGAGACATGCATAAGATGATTTATTTTGACTTCTCCAGATATTGAACTTCACGGACACCACTCCACTATATGACATAAATTCATTAATTATTTTTTGTTTTTCTAACTTATAAAATTTTAGTATGTCATTCCTAGATGTGGACCTAGGAATCCTACGATAAGTAGGCTGAAAATATGTCTGCATGATGCTCACTACCCTTGGATCTTCCAAAAATCTGATTGGAAGACCCATAAACGTGATAAGTTTGGTCATGCCTTCCCTACCTAACTCATTGCATTATATGAAGAGAGAAAACTTTGAGACTGAACTCGATCCAGTCTCGAAAAATGCAGTACTAAGTTGGGTTTGCCTAGGATATAATGTATCATGTTTTTTGGTGCATGATCGGCATGCCTCTTAAGGTGCCTAGTCCCAAACGAACTCTTACATATTAAATTTCTCATACAATATTTTCATTGTGTCATTTCTTCTTCCTCACCCCTAACATTTTTTTTGTTTTATTATATTAAAATAAGTCAAAACTATAGAAGTCCTCATAATTTTTTGTATTTTAGATGTTTGGGTTGCGACAACTGGAGAAACCAAAGTTTCAGCAACCTTATACCTCTGTGTAAGATTTTCATTTTCTAAATTTAAATATGTTTCATTAGCATTAGTCATTTTTTTGGGTTTTTATTAAATAGAAGGTAGAGCCTAGATGATATATTTTAGATATTCAGATTAGCGAGAGAGACTAAAGAGAGAGAGAGAAAGTAAACAAAAATACTTAATTTTTTTAAATAATAATTTTTAAGTTAAATTTCATAGTTCAATACTCAACAAAAATTAAAATACCCGTAAAGTAGTGAGGTAGATCACGTGCACGGTGCACCACAGTCCAGTTCAAACTTCTAAACCCGAGTTGTGAGTCCCCAAAAAGACAAGCTGAATGACGAAATGCTGAGTCCCGAGAAAGAGAAGAACAAGAGCTTTGAAAGAAATTTGAGAGAGTGATAATAAATATTTATGAAAAACATAAAATTTATAGAAAGGTGGGGGGGGGGGGGGGGGTTTATAGATTAGAGGGATGAATTTTTTTTTAAAAAATAATTTTTATGTTTTTTTTAATTTTTTATTGATATTTAGGGGGCAAAATCATGAGGGCCGTTGGATTCTGCCTCCTAGTCACTGGAGGCGCAATCCAACAGTTAATATTCAATTTTTTTTTACTGTTGGGGAGGGGGGATTCAAGTGGGACTGCAGTTCAGGTCAGAGTGGATTAGGACTCGTGCCCATGTGTTTTCTTGATCCGTATGGCACTGGCAGTGTGGGTGTGGTAGGTCTCGGTGTCTTGTGCCCGTGGGTCATGTCACGAGCCACGGAACCATGCCGGGTCAGGCACGGCACGAGGTCCGGTTGGCCTCGGCACGACATGGCATGATTAGTGCCGTGGTTTGACATGACATGAGCTCGGGCACGCGAAATTTTCATGCCAAGCCCACCCAGGCACGGCTGAATCATGTCGTGCCTCGTGACGGGCCAAGCTGGCCCGACCAAGTTGACACCTCTAGGAAAAATTCAAAACCAATTATTTTGGGGGTTTACACTAGCAATTCAAAGAATAAATAAAAGAATTGTGGGGCGAGATGAATGAGATAGCCGTGAGAAAATCTCCATGGAATATAAGAGTGGACTTTAATGTGGCAAGGAATGTCAAAGAAAAAAGAGGAAGAAGGCCACCTGACCCATTAGCCATAGCCCAATATAATGAAGCAAAAGAAAACCCAAATCTTATGGAGGCTGATTATTTGAGTCATAATTTCACATGATGTAATAGCTGGAGGAATAGAGGAATGATTTGGTCTAGACTGGATCATATCCTGCATAATACCAAATGAATAGATTACCACATAGAGGTGATCATGAAGCATTTAAGCAGAACATGCTCAGATTACAGCTTGCTCCTGAAATTTAAAAGTAGAGATGGAAAAAACAAGACCTTTAAATATCAGAACATGTAGGGAATGCATAATGACTTTGAGAAAATAGTAAGGGACTCATGGAAAATACCGACAATCGGGAATCCCATGTAGATTCTAGCTTTAAAACTACGTAGATTATGACTGACTCTTAATCTATGGAATAGAGAGAGATTTGGGAATATAAATAAGAATGTTCAAGATGTTGAACTAAAAGTCAGCTTATCAAAAATAGAATATGAGAATACCCAGAATAAATCCTCTAGAATTAAAATGAACAAAGCAAAAGCGGAATTAAAATTAATGTTACATATGGAAGAAGTATACTAGAAACAAAGAGCTAAAATAAAGTAGCTAAAAAAAGGGGTAAAAATACTAAGTCTTTTAATGTAGTCGCAAAAGTAAAATCTCAAAAACAAGAAATAAAAGGCATTAAAAAAGGAAATGGTAAATGGGTAGAAGAGGAGGGGGAAATTTAAAATGTTATGGAAGACTACTTTGAAAGTCACCTTTGTGGCTTTAGACACCAAAGAAATGATACCTTAATTCAACTCACCGAAAAAAAAATATCAGGAGATGATAAAAATGTCTTGGAAGAGATTCTTGGATAGGAAGAAATCAGGGAAGTAGTTTTTAGTGGAAATAAAGATAGTGTAGTAGGACCTTACGGTGGAATAATGAATTTTATCAACACGCCTATAATATAATAAAAGAAGACTTGTCAGCCACCATTGCCTGGAAATTCGCAGGAGCAGAATTTACAAAAGAATGGACTAATTCATATATTGTCTTGATTCTCAAGAAGGATAACCTACAAAAAAGCGAGGATTATAGACCCATAAGACTATGTAATTTAGTTTATAAAATTATTTTAAAAGTCTTTAAGAACAGGCTAAATAGGATAATTTCCTCCATTATATTGGCTGAACAAGTAGGATTTTCCAAAAATAGATTAATGATAGAAAATATCAATTTAACCTCATAATTGATGAAGGAAATAGGTATTAAGTTAGGGGACATAATGTGATTAATAAGATAGATTATTATATTTTTCTTATTCTTCTTATCCTACTTACTCTTCTTATTATTCCTATTATACTTATTCTTCTTAATTTTCTTATTCTTTTGATTCTTCTTATTAATCTAATTCTTCATATTTTTCTTATCCTCTTAATTATTCTTAATGTTTTTATTCTTCTTAATCTTCATATTCTTCTGATTCTACTTATTCTTCTTATTCATCAAATTGTGCTTATTATTCGTATTATTCTTATTATTTTTATTCTTCTTATTCTTCATATTCTTCTCATTCTTCTTCTTATTCTTACTCTTCTTATTCTTCTTATTCTTCTTATTCATCTTATTCTTCATATTCTTCATATCCTTGTTATTTTTTCTTTTTTTTTCTAATTTTACTAATTCATATTAGTCTTTTTTTTATTTTTATTCTATTTATTCTTCTTATTTTTTTATTCTTCTTATTCCTATTATCATTCTTATTATTTTTATTTTTCTTATTCATCTAATTATTCTTATTATTCTTATTCTTCATATTATTCTTATTTTTTATTATTCTTATTTATCTTATTCTTCTTATTCCAATTATTATTTTATTTTTCTTATTTTTCTAACCTTCTTATTCTCCTAATTCTTCTTATTCTCCTAATTCTCCCAATTCTTCTTATTCTTCTTATTCTTCTTATTCTTCTTATTCTTCTTATTATTCTTAATCTTATTATTCTTCTCATTATTATTATTATTATTGTTATTATTCATCTTATTCTTCTTATTCTTCTTATTCTTCAAATTCTACATATTCGTCTTATTATTCTTTTTCTACTTATTCTTTTTTTCTTCTTCTTTTTCTTTATTCTTCTCATTTTTTTTATTAATCTTATTCTTCATATTCTTTTCATTCTCCTAATTATTCATATTCTTTTTATTCCCTTATTCTTCATATTTTTCTTATTAATTGTATTCTAGGTATTCTTCTTATTCTTCTTATTTTCTTATTCTTCTTAATCTTCTTATTCTTCTTATTCTTCTTATTCTTTTTATTCTTCTTATTCTTCTATTCTTTTTAGTCTTTAAAATCTTTTTTTCTTTTTATTCTTCTATTTCTTATTATTCTTCTAATTCTTTTTATTTCACTTATTCTTCTTATTCATCTTAATTCTTATTATATTTCTTATTCCTTATTTTCTTCATATTCTTCATTTTCTTCATATTCTTCATATTTCATATTCTTCATTTTCTTTTTATTATTCTTAATCAACTTATTCTTCTTATTCTTCGTATTCTTCTTATTCTTTTGATTTTTTTATTTTCTTAATTCTTCTTATTATTCTTATTATTCATATTCTTCAAATTTTTTTATTTTTTTTATTTTTCTTACTCTTCTTATTCTTCTTTTTTAAATTGTTCTTTTTATTCTACATTCTTCTTATTGTTCTTAATTTTTATATTCTATCTATTCTTCTTATTATTCTTACTCTTCTTTATTCTCATTTTCTTTATATTCTTCATATTTTTTCTATTCTTCTAATTTTTATTATTCTTTTTATTCTTCTAATTATTCTAATTCTTCTAATTCATCTTGTTATCCTTTTCTTCTTATTATTTTTATTCTTCTTATTCGTTTAATTCTTCTTATTCTTCTTATCCTTATTATTCTTTTTATTCTTCTAATTCTTCTTATGCATCTTATTATTATTATTATTATCTTTATTCTTTTTTTTTCTTCTTATTCTTCTTATTCTTTTTTTTCTTTTTATTCTTCTTTTTCTTCCAATACTTCTTATTCTTTTTATTCTTTTTAATCTTCTTATTCTTCTAATTCTTCTTATTCTTTTGATTTTTCTTAAACTTCTAATTCTTTTTATTCTTCTTATTCTTTTTATTATTTTTTAGTCTTTTTATTCTTCTTATTCTTCTTATTCTTCTTATTCTTTTTTATTCTTCTTATTCTTAATATTCTTCCTATTCTTTAATTTCTTCCTATTCATCTTTTTATTCTTATTCTTATTCTTATTCTTATTATTCTTTTTTTTTCTTCTTATTATTCTTTTTCTTCTTATTATTTTTTATTTTCATATTCTATTTTTTCTTCTTATTAATCTTATTCTTCATAATCTTCATATTGTTTCTATTCTTCCTATTCTTTCTATTCTTCAAAATCTTATTATTATTTTTATTCTTCTTTATCATCTTATTCTTCTAATTCATCTTATTCACCTTATTCTTCTTATTCTTCTTATGCTTTTTAGTCTTTTTATTCTTCTTATTCTTATTTTTCTTTTTATTCTTCTTATTTTTTTGACCTTCTAATTTTTCTTATTCTTCTTATTCTTCTTATTCTTTTTATCTTTCATATTCTTCTTAATTTTCCTATCTTCATATTCTTCTTATTCTAATTATTCTTCTTATATTCTTATTCTTCTTATTCTCATTATTCTTATTATTCTAATTATTCTTAATCATCATATTCTTCTTATTCTTTTTATTCTTTTTATTCTTTATATTCTTCTTGTTCTTCTTAATCTTTTTGTTACTTTTGTTCTTTTTATTCTTCTTATTTTTTTTATTATTCTTATTATTTTTATTTTCTTATTCTTCTTTTTCTTCTTATTCTTCTTATTCTAATTATTATTCTTATCATTTTATTGATCTTATTTTTCTTATTGTTCTTATTCTTTTTTAAGGTGTATTTTATTAATATAACCCTTTCTTTTGACGATGGAATACCCTTGTTACAATCTAAATCTTTACTATCCTTTCCCCTTGTACAACCACACCTATCCGCTAGACTTAAAAACAAATTAAAACATTATTTAGAAAACATAAGACTCATACCATAACATCCATACCTCTTTCCTACTTCCTAGTCTATTCTTTGTTATTTTCAGCTTATGAAATCTTTATGTAATTGTATCAGCTCATTTTAGTGGGGGTCATTACCTCTCTTTTAGGCACTTTTTAGTGTGTCAAAGATTGTATTTGTATCCTAAAACTGGGTCTAACTTTAGGTCAGCATTCCTCTTTGTCTATTCTGTTAATCAGCCTCATCAACAACTTTTTCTTACCTAAACAACCTGCACATAAAAATACAAACCCAACACTCTTTCATTTTTAAACCACAATCTTCTCTATCCATTTCTCTTACTGTCTCATACCCAAGGGTCCTAGATATTGAGTCTAATTACATCAGGCCATTCGCATTAATCTATTTCCTTTTTTCTAAGTTCCCTCTCTCAGCTTTTATTTGTCTTGCCCATTTTTTCACCTTCTTTCTATGAGGGCTTCAAGCTTGTCTTAGTCTTTCTTTCAGCATCTTTTATCCAAACTTTGCCATAGCTTTACCCTACTGCTAGATTCTTTTTCCCACTAGCTTTAAAAGCTAAAGCCTCCTCTTCGTCTGCTCCCCCCCCCCTCCATGCCTCTGCAAGTGGGGTCTCTTTAGCCTTATTTTAGGATGTTGAGTTTGTCCCCGATGTCCATTGGTCTAAGTGCTATTCTTTTCCTTTCTTTCATCCAATATACCTGCAAGAAAATCTCTGCTATCTCTGCCATTCATCTAATAAAATGTAGTGAGAGGACAAAAAAAGGAAAGATAAAAACCCTGTCCCTCCCCCTCCCTTTATGCAAGCAATCTCTCATTAATATAAACCAAAGCCTTCCCCCAGGGCCATGATGATTCATGCATGCTCATTTTCACTGAACCTGTTGGATTATGATCCAGTAGTTTCTATAAACTAGTGCCCTCCTGCTTTTAATTTAATGTTGTTTTCTCAAGCATATTTCTTTAGAGCTTATCCATGCTATATCAATCCAACACAAACACGACCAACACACACAAACAAAATAATTTGGGAATAACTTTCTCCATATTATAAATACATGTCTCTACCAAATCAAATCCACATCAAAAAACCTATTTCTACTCTGATATTTTTATATAAGATATGTTGGTTCTTTTAATACTTTTACCTAGCCTACAATTTCACTACATATGTGAATTAAAATTTTAATCTTTTAGCTTAATCTTTACTCTCTCGGCCTCCCTTTTAGTTTAATCTTCACTTGCCCTTCCTCTATACTTATCCTTTCTTCCTTCTGATATAAGGGAAGGCCATACTATCCAATTTGATAATTTCTTTATACCTTTCTGGTATATTACCTTTAACAAATACTTGCCTACCTTTTCTTACTCCTTCATTAGCTAGTTTATCTACCAGCTCATTCACTTCTTTGTATATGTGCACTATATTTCCTTTCTGAGATCTCATTAAACTAGTTATCTTCTTTAATCCCTCCTCATAAATCCATCTCATTATGTTTTGATTTAATAAATATATTACTATTTTTGAATCTACTTGAATATCAATATTTTCCAATCTATTTTTTTTTGCAAATTTTTAGTCTTTGTTTAAGGATTAGGATCTTTGCATGAAGTGTCGAAATTGCATTATAATTAGATGTGAATACTAATATCAACTTTCCCTCTACATATCATTTCGCCACTCCCCCTCCGACTATTCCCATGTCCCTGTTAAAGCTTCCATCCATGTTTATACTAGTTTCTCCCCTAGGGGTTTCTCCTAGTGTATGTAAATTATTCGGTTTGACTTTTCCTTTCACGTCGCTAGCCTCCATTTACTTAACATATCTTTTTCTAATTTCTGATTTTGTATCTTTATAGGACTAGCCTCTGATATCCTTCTGCTCTCCCTCCGAATATCTTTTAATATATCTCTCCCGCACATTTTTATTCTCTCAAATTGACTATTTTTATTCTCCTCCTTCCAACCAACAATTTTCCTTCTCATTCTTTCCTCCAAAAAGGATAATTACTCCTCCTTTACTCATCCTTCAAAAATTGGGCAGCCCAAGTACATTAGCGCTCCTTTCTTTTGCATGAAGCCTATCACTCGCCTGATTTTTTGGGCTATATTTTTCGGCATTTTCCTTGCTAAAATGAAATGACATTTGCTTTTGTTCGCCATTTGACCTGCTTCTTCTTCGAGCACTTTCATCAACTTCATCAGATTACCCATAGAGATGCTGCTAGCTTTCATGAATATGATTACATCATCTGCGTATACTAGGCATCTCACTATTGGGGTGCTTCTTCGGCTGTTTAAAAGGTGCAATCTTACCAACTCTCATTTTTCATTTTAAGTTTATAATTAGCAATTCTAGATATATATTAAACTAGGAGGGTGAAAGTGGCTTCCCTTGCCTTAGCCCTCTATTTGGTTTGAATTCTACACTTTCCTGTCCATTTACTAAAATTTTAACCCATCCACTCGTAACACATATATATATCAAATCTATCCATAATTCTGAGAAACTCATTCTTCTCATTATATAGTATAAGTTGTCCCATTCCACCTTGTCAAAAGCTTTTGACAGGTCTAATTTCAATATTACATTATGCCCCCAAGTCTTAGTTCTTATCTCTCTCATCATTTTTGAAGCTAAGTTGATGTTTTCAATCATTAACCTATTTCTGACGAAGCCTGCCTGCTCGGCCAAAATAATACAAAGTGATATACTGTTAAGCCTAGTCTGAAAAAGTTTTGATAGGATCTTATAAATTATATTCCATAAGCTAATAGGTCTATAATCCTCACATTTCTGTGGATTATATTTCTTAGGAACCAAAATGATGAAGGAACTAGCTCATGCCTTTGTGATCTTTAAACCCGCAAAGTTCCATCCAATTGCAGCCACCAGGTCATTCTTTATAATGTTCCAACAACGTTGAAACAAACCATTATTCCTTTAGTTCTTGGCATGTTGTGCTATCCTTATTTGTACTAAAAACTACCAATTTCACCTCTTCCTCCTTTGGATATACTTCGAGCCATCTATTAGCCTACTCCATGATTCTCTTTTCTATAACTGCCATTAAATCATTACCTATTTTAGAGGATATTCCACATAGATGAGTTTTAAATACTCTTTTTTTTTTTGCAATTTCATCATTCTTTTCTAGCCATTCCCAATTAGCCATTTTTAATCCTTTTATTTTTTCATTTTTGAATTATAATTTTCGCCATGCATTGAAGAACTTTGTGTTCTTATCCCCATCCTTTAGCCATTTTATTTTTGCCCATTGTTTCCAGAAGACTTCTTCCATGTGCATCCAGAGTCTTAACTCAACTTTTACACTGTTTAGCTCCATTTAGCAGTCTCATCTGCCCTATCATCATAATTTATTTCTAATCTAGCTACCTGCTCCTGTTCTTCATATATCTTTTTAGAGATATCTCTGAAGACCTTTCTGTTCCAAGAATCCCAAAACAATCTTAAATTAAGTAATTTTTTTGCCAAGACCTGCATGGGGTTACTAGAAGCTAGTTCTACCCATGAGGCTTTGACTACATTGTCAAAATCTTTGTGCAGTCCTCGAGTATTTTGAAATTTAAATCCATTGCGTCTCCAATCACCATTTGGAAGGTGAGCAGAAGAGGGCTATAATCTGAGCATGTTCTGTTTAGGTGACTAACATTTATTCCTCCGAACATTTCAATCCATTTTGCATTACATAGAACATGATCCAAACTAAACTAGATTTCTCATCTCTTTTTCTAGTTGTTACACCATGTATACTTTGAACCCAAAAAATTCCATCCATCAAATTTGTGTTAGCTATAGCCTCATTAAACTGAATTAATGCTGCCAGATCAGGAAGCATGCCTCCATTAAATTTGTATTTCTTCTTATTCTTCGTATTCTTCTAAAATTTCTTAGCCTTCTTTTTCACTTTTTTTTCTTCTTCTTTTTTTAATTTTTATGATTATAATTTTTCATCTTATTCTTCTTATTTTCTTATTTTTCTTTTTCATAACATTCTTTTTATTCTTATTATTATTCTTATTCTACTTATTCTTCACATTTTTCTTATAATTTTAATTTTTTTCTTTTTTTAGTCTTCTAAATAGTCTTAGTCTTTTTTTTATTTTTATTTTATTTATTATTCTAATTCTTATTATTCCACTTATTCAGCTTATTCTTTTTATATTTCTTATTCATCGTAATATTATTATTCATATTATTTTTTTATTCTTAATCATCTTATTCATCTTATTATTTGTATTCTTATTATTCTTTTTATTTCTCTGATTCTTCTTATTTTTCTTATTTTTTTATTCTTGTTATTCTTTTTATTCTTCTAATATTTATTATTTTTTTTATTCTTATTATTCTACTTATTCTTCTTATTCTACTTATTCTTCTTATTCTTTTTATTCTTCTTATTGTTCTTATTCTTTTTATTCTTCTCATTCTTCTTATTCTTATTATTTTTCTTATTTTTCATATTCTTCTTACTCTTCTTATTCTTATTATTCTTATTATTCTTATTATTCTTTTTATTCTTCTTATTAATGTTATTCTTGATATTCTTCTTATTCTCCAAATTCTTGTTATTGTGATTATTCTTCTTTTCATCTTATTCTTATTATTCTTGTTATTATTCTTTTTATTGTAATTCAACCTATTCTTCTTATAATTCTAATAATTCTAATTCTTATTATTCTTTAGGATCTATGTATTTTTCATATTCTTATAATTCTTATAATTCTTCTTATTCTTCTTATTCTTCTAATTCATCAAATGCACCTTATTTTTTATTTTTGTTCTTATTCTTTTGATTCATATTAGACTTTTTTTAAATCTTATTATTCTTATTTTTTTTAATTTTTTATTCTTCTTATTCCTTTTATTCTACTTATACTTTTTATTCTTATTATTATTATTTTTATTATTATTATTATTTTTATTCTTATTATAATTTTATTCTTCTTATTCTTCTTATTCTTTTTATTATTCTTACTCATCTTATTCTTTATTCTCTTCTTATTCTTCTTATTCTTCGTTTTCTTCTTACTCTTCTAATTCTTCTTACTCTTCTTATTCTTCTTACTTTTCATATTCTTATTACTCTTCTTATTCTTCTTATTCTTATTACTCTTCTTATTCTTCTTACTCTTCTTAATCTTCACTCTTCTTATTCTTCATACTCTTCTTATTCTTTCTACTCTTCTTATTCTTACTACTCTTCTTATTCTTCTTACTCTTCTCATTCTTCTTATTCTTCTTAATCTTCTTATTCTTCTTATTTTTCTTAATCTTCTTATTCTGCTTATTTTTCTTATTATTCTAATTATTTTTTTCAACTTTTTCTTCTTATTCTTCTAATTCTTTTATTCCTATTATTCTTCTTATTTTTATTATTTTATTTATTCGACTTATTCTTTTTATTCTTCTTAATATTCCTATTCTACTTATTATTCCTATTCTTTTTATTCATCTTATTCGAATTATTCAACTTTTCTTTCTAATTCTTCTTATTTTTCATTGTCTTCTTATCCTTCTTATTATTATTATTTTACTACTTCTAATTCTTCTTATTCTTCATATTGTTCTTATTATTCTTATTCTACTTATTCTTATTAATGTTTTTATTACACTTATTCTACTTATTCTTCTTATACTTTTTATTCTTCTTATACTTTTTATTCTTCTTATACTTTTTATTCTTCTTATTCTTATTATTCTTGTTATTCTTCTTATTCTTATTTTTCAATGTTTTTTTGTTATTCATGTTATTATCATTTTTTGACTTAGTTTTCTTACGCTTCTTTTTGTTTTTTATCTTTTTTTATTCTTCTTATTCTTGTTATTCTTCATATTTTTCTTATTTTGGTTATTCTTTTTATTCTTCTTATTATTCTTATTATTCTTTTTATTTTTATTCTTATTATTCTTCTTATTTTTCTTAATCTTCTTAATCTTCTTATCCTTTTTATTCTTCTTATTCTTTTATTATTCTTATTTTTCTTATTTTTTTATTCTTCTAATTCTTTTAATTCTTCTTATTCTTCTTATTTTTATTATTCTTCTTATTCTCATTATTCTTCTTATTCTTCTTATTCTTCTTATTATTCTAATTCATCTTATTCTTATTATTATTTTTATTCTTCTTATTATTCTTATTTCTTTTATTCTTCATATTCTTTCTTATTCTTTATATTCTTCTTATTCTTCTTATTCTTATTATTCTTCTTATTCATCTTATTCTTTTTTTTTACATATTTTTCTTATTTTTCTTTTGCTTCTTATTCTTTTTAATCATCTTATTTTTCTTATTCTTTTTTTGTTATACTTATTTATTCTTCTTTATTCTTCATTATTCGTCTTATTTTATATATTCTTCTTATTATTTTTAATCTTTTCATTTTTCTTATCCTTCATATGCTTATTATTTTTTTTTATTTTTTCTAATTCTTCTTATTCTTCTAATTCTTCTGTCTTCTTTTTTTTCTTAGTCTTTTTAATCTTCTTATTTGTATTATTCTTATTATTCCTCTTATTTTACTAATTCTACTTATTCTTCTTATTCTTCTTTTTCATCTTATCCTTCTTATTCATATTATTATTCTTTCTTTTTTATTTTTCTTATACTTATTATTATTATTATTATTATTATTCTTATTATTCTTATTCTTCATATTATTCTTATTTTTGTTATTATTCTTATTCATCTTATTATTTTTATTCCTTTTATTTTTTTTATTATTCTTATTCTTATTTTTCTTCTTATTATTCTTATAATTCTTATTATTCTTATTTTTCTTATTCTTCTTATTCTTCTTATTCTTTTCATTTTTCTTATTCTTCTTATTTTTCTTAATCTTTTTATATTGTTATTCTTCGTTTTCTTCTTATTCTTTTCATTTTTCATATTCTTATTATTCTGATTATTATTATTATTATTATTATTATTATTCTCCTTCTAATTCTACATATTATTTTTATTTTTTTTTCTAATTATTTTTATTTTTCTATTTCTATTTCTTTATTCTTCTTATTCTTTTTATTCTTATTATTCTTCTTATTCTTCATATACTTTTTAATCATCTTTTTTATAGTATTCTTCTTATTCTTATTATTCTTATTATTCTTCTTAAACTTCTTTTTCTTCTTATTCTTCATTTTATTTATTTCTTCTTATTATTTATATTATTTTTATTCTTATTATTCTTTTTATTATTTTATTCTTCTTATTACTTTAATTCTACTTATTCACCTTATTCTTCTTTTTCTTCTTGTTATAAGTATTCTTCTTATTTTTATTATTTTTTTACTATTCTTATTCTTTTTATTCTACTTATTCTTTTTATTCTTCTATTTCTTTATATTCTTATTATTTTTATTATTCTTCTTAATATTTTTATTCTACATAGTCTTTGTATTAATTTTATATTACTTATTTTTTTATTCTTGTTATTCTACTTAATCCTTTTATTCTTTGTTATATTTTTATTCTTCTTATTCTTCTTATTCTTGTTATTATTTTTATTCTTCTTATTTTTCTTATTATTCTATTCTTCTTATTTTATTTATTCTTCTTTTTATTCTTATATTATTATTCTTCTTATTTCTCCTACTCTTGATATTCATCTTATTATTCTTATTCATCTTATTTTTCCGATTCTTTTTATTATTTATATTCAACTTTTTTTTAAGTTTATTTTATTAAATATAGCTCTCTCTTTTGGCGGAGGAATACCATTTTTACAATCTAATTCTACCCTTTCCCCTCTTACAACCTTTCCCCTTAATTAGAACTTTAAAAAACCAGATTGTATTTTGCATTTGACAAGATAAAGCAAAAAACTAATGCTCCTCTATTCCTTTATTAAACCCTCGTAGCTTTATGCTTTTCTTTGCCCCTTCATCCATCCAACATGTTGCATCAATTTATTCTAGCCCTGATTTATATTGCTGATCCCAACAGTGTCCTTTCTATAAGAAAAACAGCTCCAACAGAAAAACAGCTCCAACAGAAAAGCAGAAAAACAGAAAAACAGCTACAACAGGGTCCTTTCTATAATGTTTTCCTGCAGCCACAACAGAAAAACAGCTCCAAGAATATCTTCATCCTTACTTACCTTTACCCTTAGCTGCTTGATTCATATTTGTTGCACTTGGGATGAATTATGAGGCCGTTTTTATCTTCTTTTTGTTGGATCAGGCTAAATCTGAGTTTCTGTTTACCTAGCCACCTACACTAATTTCTAACACTCCTAGCACCTATTGACTCTACTAATATAACACATGACACTTTAAACAATAAAGCTGTAACACAGACTCCAGAAACAAGTATTTAGAGCAGAATTTAAATCAAAACAGAATCTCTTGACCATTTATAAATCTCCAATACAAATCCTAGCTGCTGGTTTCTGCCCATTCCTATTTGATGCCTTAAGCTGCTAAAAAAAACAGAAAAAAAAACCACCAAAACTAATAGCATAAATCCAATATACCCGCATACCTTACCACTTTGCCTCCCTTTTGTTAATTTGCTTTAGTTTTGGGCCTTCCTGGATAGCTTCCCTGCAAAGACAGAAATTCCCCTGCCCTGGACTCTACCCACTTTTACCTTATCATTTATATGTGGTAGTTTTGATTTTAATTAAGCTATCTATGATTTTTCTTAATGTTTCTTATTCACAAATAAGGAAAATCCCTCTTGTCTAAACTTGCAATTCCTTTTAGCTTACCTGGTATCGACTCCTCATTAAATTCTAAATCTCCACTCTTCTCACCTATTCTAGCAAGGTTATCCGCCAGTGTGTTTGCCTCCCTATATATGTGAGAAATTGAGGCATTAAGATCTTTTATGAGTATCGTTATCATTTCTATCTCCTCTTCATGTCTCCATAAAGTTGTTTTTTTAGTTACTAAATTTACCAACATTAAAGAATCCACCTGTATTTGTAAATTATTAAAACCCATCTTTTTACAAAGATTTAAACCTATTATTAATGCCTTTATTTCCGAGTGTAAAGCCGAAAAGGCTTTACCTATAAGAGTGAATGCTTTAATAATGAGCCCATTAGAATCTCTTATTACTCCTCCTCCTCCTGCTATCCCTGTGTCCCTATTAAAAATGCCATCTGTGTTAAGTGATAACTTTCCTGCTGGAGGTCTATTCCAGGTTATGCTTTTTATCCTTTGCTGCTTAATTATCATAATATTAAGGTCCCATGACTTATCTACATAATCATCTATATTCTTATTTACTACTATTATAGGCTTTATACAAGATATATTACTAATAACTTTCTTAATTTCATTTAAGATTTCACCTGAATTCATCTTTATTCCCTCAAATCTACTCCTATTTCGGGCTCTCCATATGCACCAAAGTACCACATGTGGTATTTTTTGGTTTAGCCAATTTCTAGAGGTACTACTTGTATTTTCTTTTTCCCATTTATTATTTTTTTCTATGATCCCCTCCTCTTTATTACTTATTTGTTTAAATTTTTTCAGCTCCCTCCAGATTTCTTGTGCTATTTTTCGTTTCGAAAAAAGGTGATCTAATGATTCTTCTGCTTCCATGCAGTAGTCACATCTCGATACTAGCTTTATGCCTTTTTTTTAACATTAGAATCCAAGGGTAAGGCATTCACTAGTATTTTCCAAGCTAGCGAACACATTTTATAGGGGATATCTTCCTTCCATGCCCATTTAAATAAGGTTTGAACAGGTTTTTTCTTTCTAATCAATTCCTTTGCAGATTTCAATGTAAAATTACCTTGCGGAGTGAGAGTCCATATCCAACCGCTCTTTTTCAGAATTGAATGAGATTCTATGATATCCTTCTGTTTTACCAACGCTTTCCAATTATTAGAGGCCTTCCTCTGAGGCTGATCACGGTTACCTCTGTATTTGGCTCTCATATATTTAGCCCAAAGGCTGTCGCTATATTTTAGCCTCCACCATCCTTTACAGTCCCAGGCAGTGGCTATATCTTGTAAATTCATTATACCTAAACCTGCTTCATCTTTTGGGTAACAAATATCTTTTCAGTTTTTCCAATGAATTTTATTTTTCCCCTCTTTTTTTCCCCATAAGAAATTAGCCATTTCTGATTCTAATTTTTTAGTAAATTTCTTCGGAGGCTGAATGACCGATAGAATGTGTACCAGTGTACTCTGGAGAACATGAGAGATGAGTGTGATCCTTCCCCCGAATCCCAATAGTTCTTCTTTCCAGCCTGGTATTTTCTTTCTCATTTTCTTCTGTAAGGGTACTAGATATTCTTCTCTCAGTCTACCCTCGTATATGGGGCAGCCTAGGTACATTAAACCTCCTTTTTTGTGAGTAAAACCTGTGATGCTTTCAACTTTATTTACCACTTTCTCCATGGTTTTAGTGGCTAGCATAAACTGACATTTCTTTTTGTTAACTACTTGTCCTATTTCTATTTCAAAAATATGTAGAAGTTCCATGAGGTTACTCAGTGATCTTCTACCTGCATTCGTAAAAATTATTAGATCATCTGCATATGCTAGGCAACCTATTCTAGGGGTGTTTCTTGGTTGCCTAAAAGGGATTATTTTTCCTTCAGACATTCGTTTATTCAAATTAATAATTAGCAATTCTAGGTAAATATCAAATAATAAGGGAGACAACGGATCCCCTTGCCTTAAGCTTCTTTTTGGCTTGAATTCCCCACCTTTCTTTCCATTTACAATGACTTTAACCCATGCACTAGAGACACATCTAAATATTAAATCAATGCTTAATTCTGAGAAACCGAAATTCCTCATAGTAAAGCAGAGTGTGTCCCATTCTACCCTGTCAAATACTTTAGCCTGATATTTTCCGAAGCAGAGAAGTTATTCCCTCTTATTTATATTCAACTTATTCTTCTTATTCTTCAATTTTTTTTCATCATATTTTTCTTATTTTTTGAATTTTTTTTATTCTTCTTATTAGTCTTATTTATCTTATTATTCTTATTCTTTATTTCCTCTTATTCTTCTTATTTTACTTTTTATTTTTATTTTTCTTTTTATTATTCCTTTTTTTAATCCTTTTTTATTTTTCTTCTTATTCTTCGTATTCTACTTTTTCTTATTTTTCTTCTTATTTTGCTTATTCTTCTTATTCTTCCTATTATGCTTATTCTTCTTATTATTCTTATTATTCTTATTATTCTTATTCTACTTATTCTTTTTATTTAGCTTATTATTTTTATTTTTAATATTCTTGTTGTTATTCTTATTATCCTTATTCTTTTATTTTCATATTATTATTCTTTTTAATATTATTCTTCTTATTTTTTATATTAATCTAATTTTTCTTATTCTTTTTATTATTATTTTTTTATTCTTCTTATTCTTTTAATTCTTTTGCTTCTTTTTATTTTTATTATTTTTCTTATTCTTTTTATTCTGCTTATTTAAATCTACTTATTCTTTTTATTATTCTTATTTTTTTATTCTTCTTATTCATCTTATTCTTCATATTTTTCTTCTTATTCTTCTTTTATTTCTTATTTTTTTTTCTACTTATTATACTTGTTCTACTTATTATTCTTATTCAATTTATTGTTTTAATCATATTCATATTCTTATTCTTCTTATAAATCATATTATTTATATTATTTTTATTATTCCTATTCTTATTATTCTTCTAATTCTTTTTATTCTTATTTTTTTTCATATTCTTATTTTTTTTTATAATTCTTCTTATTTTAGAATTCTTCTAATTATTTTTATTCTTCTTATTTTTTTTATTCTTCTAGTTTCTCATATTCTTCTTATTTAACTCATTCTTTTTATTCTTCTTATTCTTCTTATTCTTCTTATTTTTCTTATTCTAATTTTTCTTCTTTTTCTTCGTATTCTTATCATTTTTATTATTCTTCTTATTATTCTTATTCTTCTTATTTTAATTAGTATTCTTATTCTTGTTATTTATGTTATTAATTGTATTTGTCTTAATTTTTTATTTTTCTTTTCCCCTTTTTCTTTTTATAATTCTTATTATTATTATTATTATTATTGTCTTTTTTTCTTATTCTTTTATTTTCTTATTTTCTTATTTTTCTTATTTTTGTTATTATTCTTATTATTCTTGTGTTTCATATTCTTCTAATTTTGACTTTTTCTATTTATTCTTCTGATTCTTTTTAGTCATCTTTTTATTATTTTTTATTCTTCTTATTCTTCATATTTTTTGTATTCATCTTATTCACCTTATTCTTCTAATTTTTATTATTTTTTGTAATTTTCTTATTCTTTTTATTCTTATAATTCTTCTTATTTATCTTATTATTCATATTCTTCTTTTTTTATAATTCTTCTAATTCATCTTATTCTTCTAATTTTTTTTATTCCTCTTTTTTTATTATTATTCTAATTCTTCTTATTCTTCTAATTTTTCTTATTCCTCTTTTATTATTATTATTCTAATTCTTCTTATTATTCTTATTTTTTTATTCTTCTTATTCTCCTAATTCTTTTAATTATTCTTTTCTTTCTTATTTTTCTAATTCTACTAATTCTACTTTTTCTTCTTACTCGTCTTATTATTCTTATTCTTTTTATTCTTCATATTCTTCTTATTTTTCTTATTATTCTTATTCAATTGATTTTTCGTATAATTCTAATTCTACTTATATTACTGATTATTCTTATTCTATTTTTCTTCTTATTCTTCTTAATACTTATAATCCTCTTATTCTTCTTATTCTTCTTATTATTCTTATTCATCTTATTCTTATTATTCTTCATAATCTTCTTGCTCTTCTTATTCTTCTCATTCTTCTTATTCTTCTTATTCTTGTTATCCTTTTTATTCTACTTATCTTCTTATTATTCTTATTATACTTATTCTACCTATACTTCTTTTTTTTATTATTCTTCTCATTCTTATTTTTCTAATTCATTTTATTATTCTTATGATTCCTATTTTTTTTATTCCTCTTATTCTACATTTCTTCTTATTCTTCTTAATTCTTTATTATTCTTAGAAATTATTTTTAATATTCCTATACTTATTATTCTTAAGCATTTTATTCTTCAAATTCTTTTTATTCTTCATATTCTACTTATTCTTCTAATTCTTATAATTGTAGTTTTTTTTGTTATTTTTTATTATTCATGTTATTTTTCTTATTTGTCTAAATCTTCTTATCTATCTTATTCTTCTCTATCTTTTTTTTCTTCTTATTCTTATTTTTCTTTTTATTCTTTTTATTATTCTTATTCTTCTTATTCATCTTATTCTTCTTATTTTTCTTATTCTTCTTATTCTTCTTATTCTTCTTATTCTTCTTATTCTTCTTATTCTTCTTATTCTTCTTATTCTTCTTATTCTTCTTATTCTTTTTATTCTTCTATTCTTCTTATTCTTCTTATTCTTATTATTCTTATTATTCTTCATAATCTTTTTACTCTTCTTAATCTTCTTATTCTTCTTATTCTTGTTATTCTTTTTATTATTCTTATCTTCTTATTATTCTTATTATAGTTATTCTACCTATTCTTTTTTTAATTATTATTCTTCTTATTCTTATTTTTCTTATTCATTTCATTATTCTTATGATTCTTATTCTTTTTATTCCTCTTATTCTTCATTTCTTCTTATTCTTCTTAATTCTTATTCTTAATCTTATTATTCTTTTTATTCTTCTTATTTTTCTTATTTTTCTTATTCTTCATGCATTTATTGTTCTTGTTCTTTTTATTCTTATTATTCATCTAATTCTTCTTATTCTTCTTTTTCTAATTATTCTAATTATTCTTTGTATCTACTTATTATTCTTTTTTTTATTCTTCTTCTTATTCTTCTATTTCTAATTATTCTTGTTATGTTTTTATTGTTGTTATTCTTCTTTTTCTAATTATTCTTCTTATCTTTTTATCATTCTTATTCTTTTTAATCTTATTCTTATTGTTCTTATTATTTTAATTCTTAATATTATTATTCTTCTACTTTTTATTATTCTTATTCTTTTTTTTTTCTTATTCTTATTATTCTTATTATTACTTACGCATCTTTTTTGTTTATTTTTATTTTTTTTATTTTCTTTTTCTTCTTATATATTTTTTCTTCTTAATCTTTTTTATTATTCTAATTCATCTTATTCTTCTTATTATTCTTATTTTTATAATTCATATTATGCTTTTTATTCTTCATATTCTTCTAATTCTTCATATTTTATTTATTATTATTATTATTATTATTATTATTCTTCGTCTTATTATTCTTATTCTTCTACTTTTTTTATTCTTCATATTCTTTTTATTCTTTTTCTTTGTTTTATTCTTGTCTTCTTTTTTTTCTTATTCTTTATATTCTTGTTATTCTTGTTATTCTTGTTGTTCTTCTTATTCATTTATTCTTCTTATTCTTTTTATTCTTTTTTTTCTTCTTAATCTTCTTATTTTTCTTATTCCTTTTATTCTTCTTATTCAACTAACTATTATTATTATTATCTTGATTTTTCTTATTATCCTGATTATTCATATTCTTCTAATTATCCCAATTTTTATGATTTTTCTTATTTTAATTATTCTTCTTATTCGTTATATTTTTCTAACTCTTCTTATTCTTCTTATTCATTTTATTCGTCTTATTCTTTTGAATCTTCATATTCTTTATAAACATTTCATGTTCTTAATATTTTAATTATTCTTCTTATCTTCATATTCTTTTTATTCTCTTAATTATTCATATTATTCTATTTATTCTTAATCGTATTATTCTTTTTATTCTTCTTATTATTCTTGTTCTTCTTGTTTTTTTATTCTTCTTATTTTTTTTTATTTTTTTAATACTTCTATTTTTTATTTTTCTTCTTATCTTCTAATTATTCTTATTCTTCTTATTCTATTTTTCTTCTTCTTATTCTTCTTATTTTTCTTTATCTTCTAATTTTAATTATTATTTTTATCTTCTTATTTTTATTATACTTTTTATTCTTCTTATTATTCTTATTCTTCTTTTTCTTTTTATCTTTTTTTTATTCTTATTATTCTTTTTATTCTTATTCTTCTTTTTTCTTCTTATCTTTTTTCTTCTTCATCTTGTTATTCTTCTTATTCTTATTATACCTTATTATTCTTTTTATTCTTTTTATTCTTATCTTATTCTTCTTATTCTTCTTATTCTTTTATATTCTTCTTATTCTTCTTATTTTTCTAATTCTAATTATTCTTCCTAGCTTATTAATATTGTTATGAAGATCAAGAAGAATAAGAAAATAAAGATCAATAAAACCAATAAGTAGAATTGGAATAATAAGAACAATAAGAAGAATAAGAGTAATAAGAAGAATAAAAAGAATTAAAAAATAAAAAGCATAAAAATAATAAGAAGAATAAGAATAATTAGAAGAATAATAAGAATAAGAAAAATAAGAAGAATAAGAAGAATAAGAAGAATAAGAAGAATATAAACACTTTGATGATCACTTTGAAAGATTATTTAGAGGAGACATAATCCTGCGTGAAAATTATCTTCTACATAACATTGAACATAAAATCACTAGTGTAGAAAATGATATGCTCACAAGTTTTCCGAATGAAGAAGAACTAAAGACTACGGTTTTCAGTCTGGGCAAAAATAGCTCTCTGGGCCCGGATGGATGGAATAATGAATTTTACCAAAATTGCTGGCCTATTATAAAAAATGAGCTCTTAAATGTTATAATCTGGATTTTTTGTGGAGCTGAGATAGGTAAGAAATGGAGCAGCACGTATATTGCTCTCATTCCAAAAATGGAAAATCCTCAAATGGCAAAGGATTTTAGACCTATTAGCTTATGCAACTCCATCTACAAAATTTTGTCTAAGTTGCTTCAAAGTAGATTAGCTGGAGTTCTACCAAAAATCATATCTAAAGAACAGTCAGGATTCATGAAAAACAGGCTAATAATGGAGAATATCTATTTAGCTAAAGAAATGATTAAAGAAATAGGTACTAAAACTAGAGGGCATAATGTCCTGATAAAGTTAGACCTATCTAAAGCCTTCGATAGAGTAGAATGGAATATTTTATGCTTTACCATGAGAAAGATGAGATTCTCAGAAATCTGGATTGATCTGATATATAGATGTATATCAAGCTCATGGATCAAAGTTCTTGTCAATGGAGATCTAGGAAAAGACATCAAGCCACTAAGAGGTTTAAGACAGGGAGATCCTCTCTCTCCCTCTCTCTTTAACATTTACATAGAACTATTAATTATTAACATTAAAGTTAAGATGCACTCTAACATAATAGGACATTTTAGACAGCCGAAAGATACCCCCTCAGTGGGATGTCTGGCGTATGCGGATGATGTGATAATCTTCACAAACGGTAGTGCCAAGTCCCTCCATAATCTGATGGACTTATTAAAAACATTAGAAAATGAAACATGGCAGAAAATAAATAACCATAAATGTCAATTCATGACTGCCAAGAATGCTCCACCAAGCTTAAATTTCAAAATTAACAGAATAACAGGGTTTTCTCATAAAAAAGGAGCTATGCAATATCTTGGCTACCCGCTTTATGAAGGAAAATTAAAACCAGAGTATTTAGAATTCTTACATGTTAAAATCAAAAATAAAATTACAGGTTGGAAAGTAGAATCACTTAACATGAGCGGTAGGATTACTTTAATTACCCATGTGCTTCAAAGTGTAACCATGCAAAATCTGATGGTTACCTATCTTCCAGAGGCAGTTAAAAAAAGTATTGAGAAAGAATTGGCCCATTTTATGTGGGGATCTAGCAATGGCAAAAGAAAGCTTCACTGGAAAAAGTGGAAAGATTTATGCTACCCTAAACAGGAAGTAGGGCTGGGTTTTGTTGAGTTAAATGACCTTGCCAAATCCTGGGCGTGTAAAAGATGGTGGAGACCCAAGGAAAATAATAGCCTTTGGGCTGAGTTTATGAGATCTAAATATTGTATAGAGGGAGACACAAGCAAAGATAGAAGAAAGAATAAAGCCTCACAAGTCTGGCTACAAATGCTCAATCAAAGAGAAATAGTTGACAAATACTCCAAATTCTCAAAAAATGGCTGGAAATGGATTTTGAGTGCATATGGTTCTTTCTCTCTCAAATCAATTAAAGAAATAGTGAGAAACAGGAAGGTTGTGCAACCTTTATTTAAATGGGTCTGGAATAATGATAATAGTCAAAAAATTAAAACTCATACATGGAAATATTGAGTTTACATTATATATAATTATTAAGATTATTATAACTAAATATTATATTCACATTTAAAAAAATTAAATATTTTTATATTTTCTAAGGTTACAACTTTAAAAAATTAAAAAAATCAAAAAAATTAAATTTTTTATTTTTTCATTCTTTAAAAAAACTATAAATCACGAAAGGTCTAAACACTTAAATCACTAAACTCCTAAACCCAAAAACACCTATATACTTAAACCATTAAACCAGTATTCATGAATAATAAATAATAAATCTAAATTTTATTTGTATTCAGTATAATTTTAAATATTTATTTTAATTATTTAGTAGTTTATTATTTTATAATTATAAATTACAAAATAAATTATGAGTAAGACAAATATAATTTAAATAATTTATTTTTAATAACAAAAATATAAAGTTAAAAAAAAAGCAAAACATTAAAAAAAATTATTATTTAGTAATATATTTTACTTTGATTTGAATAAATTTATATTTTGCAAATACTTTTTAAATAATAACTATTTAATTTATAATAGTTTATTAATTTATTTTTTGATCATAATTATAATATCTAACAATATAATTATTTATTTTGAATTTAAATGAATTATAATTATGAAGATTATTATAAATAAATATTATATTTACATTTGAAAAAAATACTTAAACCTTTAAACTCATAAACCTTAAATATATTTTAAATAATTTATTAAAATATTAATTATAAAATAAATTATGAGTGATACAAATATAATTTAAATAATTTATTTTTCATCAAAAAAATATATAAGTTTATAAAAAGAAGCAAAAACGTAAAAACAAAAATTATTATTTAGTAATAATAAATATAAATTTTTTTTATTTCATTGTTTTACCAAAACATATAAATTACTAAATGCCTAAAAACATAAATCACTAAAGTCCTAAATGAAAAAACCTCTAAATACATAAAATATTAAACTGCTATATATTAATAATAATTCATAAATCTCATTTTAATTGTTATTCAGTATTATTTTAAATTTTTATTTTAATTATTTATCAGTTTATTTTTATTGAAATATTAATTACAAAATAAATTATTAGAGAGATAGATATAATTTAAATTAAATTGGTAAACCCTAGATAGTAAATAATAAATTTCATTTTTTTAATAATAATTTTAAATATTCATTTTAATTATATACTTTTAAATATTCATTTTAATTATATACTTTTAAATACAAAAATATAAACTTATAAAAAGAAGCAAAACATCAAAAACATTATTATTTAATAATTTATTTTACTTTGATTTTGAATAAATTTAGGTTTTGCCAATATATTTTAAATAATATCTATCTTATTTATAATAGTTTATTAATTTTGTTTTGATCATTAATATAATATCTATCAATAATACTGTTTATATTGAATTTATAAGATATATTATTTAAACAATTAAATACCTTAAATATAATTTAAATAATTTATTAAAATATTAATTACAAAATAAATTATGAGTGAAACAAATATAATTTAAATACTTTATTTTTTATCAAAAAAATATATAATTTTATAAAATAAGGGAAAAACTAAAAAACAAAAATTATTATTTAGTAATAAATTTACTTTGATTTTTAATCATTTTAGTTTTTATAATTAAATTTTAATTTATATCTATCATTTTAATAATTGTTTATTAATTTATTTTTTGAAAATTGATATAATATTTATCAATATAATTGTTTATATTTAGTTTATATTATATATTGTTATAATAATTATTATTACTAAATATTGTATTCATATTTTTAAAAAATTTTAAAATTATTATCTTTTCAAAGGTTATAATCTTTGAAAATTTAAAAAAAAATATCAGAAATAAGTTATTTGATATTTCATTGTTAAAATAAAACCTATAAACCATTAATTACATAAATACTTAAATGAATAACACGTAAATCTCGAAAACCCTAAATAGATAATTTTTTTAATCAGATATATCCTAAATAATAAACAATAAATCTCATTTTTATTTTTTTCATTATTATTTTAAATATTCATTTTAATTATTTATTTGTTTATTTTTATATAAATATTAATGACAAAATAAATTATGAGTTAGACAATTATAATTTAAATAAATTAATTTTCATCAAAAAAAATATAGATAAACTTATTAAAAGAAAAAAAAATTAAAAACAAAAAATTATTATATAATAATAAAATTTTCTTTGCTTCTAAATCATTATTGGTTTTGTAATTATATTTTAATTGATATCTCTCTTATTAATAATAGATTATTAATTAATTTTTTGATTATTATTAGAATATTTATCAATAAAATTGTTTATATTGAATTTATATGATATATAAATATAATGATTATTATAACTTAATTATGAATTCACTTTTAAAAAAAATTTTAAAATTATTATATTTTCAGAAATTATAACATTTGAAAATGTGAAAATATTTAAAAAAATATTTTTTTTTGATATTTCATTATTTAAATAAAACCTATAAACCTCTAAATGCCTAAACACTTAAATCAATAACTCCTAAATCTCTAAAACCCTAAATAATAAATAATAATCTTTTTAAACTTGTAACCCTAAATAATAAATAATAAATCTCTATATTATTTTTTTCATTATAATTTTAAATATTCATTTTAATAATTTATTTGTTTATTTTTATATAAATATTAATTAGAAAATAAATTATGAGTTAGACAAATATAATTTATATAAATTATTTTTCATTAAAATGAAAAATAATTTTTTTTAAAAGAAAAAATAATTTCAAAACAACAAATTATTATATAGTAATATATTTTGCTTTCTTCTGAATCATTTTAATATAATAATATATTCTTCATCTAAATATTATTATTTAGTAATATATTTTGATTTGATTTTGAATCATTGTGTTATGTATATATATTTTAATTATTATTTATATTATTAATAATAGTTTATTAATTTAATTTTTGATCATTATTATAATATCTATCATTAAAATTTTTTATGTTGAATTTATATGATACATAATTAGTTAGATTAAAATAATTATACATGGTATTCTCATTTCAAAAAATTTTAAAAATTATTATATTTTTAAAGGTTATAACCTATGAAAATGAGAAAAAATTATGGTAAATTTTTTTGACATTTTATTTTTTTAAATAAAATGTATAAACCACTAAAAGCCTAAAAACATAAATTGCTAAAATCCTAAATGAAAAAACCTCTAAATACTTAAACCATTAAACAGATATACAGTAATAATAAATCATAAATCTCATTTTAAATTTTATTCAGTATAATTTTTAATTTTTATTTTAATTATTTATCAGTTTATTTTTATAGAAATTTAAATTACAAAATAAATTATTAGTGAGCCTGATCTAATTTAAATTAAAAAAGTATCCCTAAATAATAAATAATAAATCTCATTTTTTTTATAATTTTAAATATTCATTTTAATTATTTATTTGTTTATTTATATATTAATATTAATTACAAAATAAATTGAGCTAGACAAAAATAATTTATATAAATTAATTTTCATCAAAATATTTTAGATAAACTTTTTAAAAGAAAAAAAAATTTCAAAACAAAAAATTATTATATAGTAATATATTTTGCTTTGCTTCTGAATCATTTTAAGTTTTGTAATTATATTTTAATTAATATCTATCTTATTAATAATAGATTATTAATTTATTTTTTGATCATTATTAGAATATTTATCAATAAAATTGTTTATATTGAATTTACATGATATATAATTATAAAGATTATTATAACTAAATATTATATTTACATTTGAAAATAATTTAAAAATTATTATATTTTTAAAGGTAATCATCTTTGAAACTGAGATAAAATCACAAAAATAAATTTTTTGTTATTTTATTGTTTATATAAAACCTATAAACTAATAAATGCCTAAACGCTTAAATCATTAAACTCCTAAACCCCAAAATCCTTAAATACTTAAAAATTTAAACCATCTTTAAAGGTTTAAGTATTTATAAATAATATATAAATATCTATCAATAAATAATAGTTTATTAACTAATTTTTTGATCATTATTATATTTATATTTTATTTAGTTTATTAATATCTATCAATAAAATTGTTTATTTTTAATTTACATGATATATAATTATTATGTTTATTATAACAAAATATTGTATTCACATTTGAAAAAAATTTAAAAATTATTATATTTATAACGGTTATAAGCTTCAAAATTGATAAAAAATTTGAAAAATAATTTTTTTGTTATTTCATTATTTAAATAAAACATATAAACTACTAAATGCCTAAACACATAAATCACTAAGCTCCTAAACTCCTAAACACTTAAATCACTAAACTCCTAAACTCCTAAATACTTAAACCATTAAACCGGTATACCCTAAATAATTAATCATAAATATCATTTTTATTTGTATTCATTCTAATTTCAATATTCATTTTAATTATTTATAAGTTTATTTTTATTGAAATATTAATTGCAAATTAAAATAATGAATCAGACAAATATAATTTAAATAATTTATCTTCATCAAAAAAATTTATAAGCTTATAAACAGAATCAAAAATTTAAAAATAAAAAATTATTATTTAGTAATATATTTTACTTTGATTTTGAATCATTTTAGGGTTTGCAAATATATTTTAATAAATATCTATCTTATTAATAATAGTTTTTTAATCTATTTTATGATCAGTATTATAATATCGATCAATAAAATTATTTATTTTGAATTTAAAAGATATTTAATTTGTATGATTATTATAATTAAATATTGTATTAAAATTTGAAAAAAAATTAAAAATTATAATATTTTCAATGGTTATAACCTTGAAAATTAGAAAAAAATATTTTTTTTGTTATCTAATTATTTAAATAAAACCTATAAACCACAAAATACCTAAATACTTAAATTACTATACTCCTAAACCCTATTACTACTGCAACACACACACATAGCGAATGACCACAAACACACCTGCACATATTCTTGTCCATTTTGGTGTAGCATTTAGAGGGGCCAGCAAGTCCTGGAATTAGCTATAAGTATGGGCCACCATCTTGTCGAGGGCCCCACTAGCATGCCGGGATGATAACATTCAGAAAACTAACAAGACAAAGCAAAGTGGTCGAGAGTAAACGCAGGAGTAGCTAGGAGTGGATCCCACTAGCCCTATCAAGCAACATAGATGGGCACCCAACCATCGCCCAACAGGAGTAGCGGGTAATCCCTGTTTAATTGGAGAGCCGGCAAAATACGAAGCATCACCAAGCAGGGCCAGTGAGCAATGGAGTCCAGACCATCCACATGGGAGCGAAAGATTCAAACTTGTAGTTTATGTTTGTTGTCTTATTTGTATTTTGGACATTGTATGCACAATGTACTTATAGAGACATATCATGAATTACTCACACACACAATCTTGTCTATTCTCTATGTAGCATGCAATGAGAGCAAATGGATCCATGAGTATCTCTAATTGGGGCCCACTATGCATTTTATAAATACACATTAGGCGATGCTGCATTCCCGGGAGAAGAAGACCCATCTTTATAGCATTTTGTAATTTTACTTTTATTCTAGCTTGGTTGTACGCGTAGATAATTAGACTATGCGATGGACCTAATCACACATGCACACCGATGCATGCATATTTTTTGATATTTTGTCGGTGCAACATACATCCACTTCTTGGAAATCGTGGAGGAAGCATTCTAACCCAAGAGATACTCTTTTGAGGATCATTGGAGCAAAAGAATGTGGAATTCAGAGGTGAGAATGAATTGACAAAGTGCCATAGATATGGACTTGTTAAATTATTGGTATTCATTTTCACATGTATTCCATTGCATAGCAATGACATAGGTAAACGCTTGATGCTGCATGTCACACACATGCACAATCTTATATTTGCATAGTTTTAATATGGTTCATCATTCAGGTTCCTACAAAAGGCTTGGAAAAATCCGAATGGAAAGGATGCAGTGCGCATAATGTCTCAATGCCAACTCTGAAGTCCTGGAATGCCATGTGATTTTAGTTGTATTCATACGCTTGGAATTATTAGGCATTATGTTTTTTATGTATTTTATGCATTGAATCATTAAGGTGCATAGTTTTTGGTGGGCTGGCCTAAATTAGTCAGCTTTTTAGTCTTTTGTACGTTGTGTGCTTATATGATAAATAATGTGTGTATTTTCAAAAAAAAAACAAAAAAACAAAAACCCTAAACTTCAAATCCTAAACATTAAACCATATACTATAATCCTAACCCATAAACCCTAAATCCTAAATCTCATGTTTTGCACTTTTATAATCAAATGACTAAGTGTTAAAATTAAATTTAAATTCACAACTTCTAGGAATGTCACAGATTTATCTTTTTGTATATTACACAAAGTCATGACTCAATGGGTGAGTTATGGATTCAGTCCCTTTTTGTTTTAGATTATTGTAGCATTAGCAATGGTCATGATTGTATATTTTGTCTCTAGAACACAAAATCATATCGATGAGAAAATGCCATAACTTGTGTCTCTCTGTTGAACATATTGTTATGGCACTAAGAATGATCATGAATACATATTTAATCACTATAATACTGGTTCACAGTATTGGATATGACCATAGCTTGTACATTTTATCTTTATATTTCAAAGTCATTGCACTAGGAATGATTATAACTTTGGACATTCCTCAAGAGCAAAAGTCATGACCCTAGAAATAGTTAAAGCTTGAGTACTACTCTTTATAACTTTTTATAGCTAAAATTCTTGGGATTGGAAATATCACTATGGCTTTTTCCTTTGATTTGTGACCTCAAGTGTCAATATGCAAGACTAATATTTTGAGCAATGATTAAAACCTTTTATACAATTGTATATGATTCATTTGCAATACCCTAGAAATAGTTAAAACCTTTTTAAGACTAATATTTTAAGACCCTAGAAATAGCTAAAATTCCCAAGAATTTTAGCTAGAAATAGCTAAAATTCTTGGGACTAATATTTTAAGACCCTAGAAATAGCTAAAACCTTTTTGGGTATTGTGAGCTTGTATACATACTCATTTAATATAAAAAAAATAAATGATACTTTACATATCCATGAGGATATAATAAGGGGGCTTAGACATGCCAATAAAATATATTTTTTGATTTTTGATTGAAAGAGAGCCCATACTTCTTTCCCTGCTCAAGCCTCCATGGGGCTAGTTTGTTCTAATAGGCTATAAGGTTGTTATTTTTTTAGAGGTGAACTAGGTTTTAAAAAAATTTCTTTGAGTGTGTGCATGAGAAATATTTTAGAAGAAATTATATAATTAATATAAATAGCATCCTTAACAACTAGCTATTTCAACATATAGGGGTACAACTTTGGTTTAGTCTGTTAGCATACATGAGTCAAATACTATTGATAGCCCAGTGATTCAACATCAAATATGATGAGACATAATAGAGATAAAGTAAAAGCTTCTATTATTTTGGTTAGAGCTTTAGCTATCATTCTAGAGTTTAGAGAGGAACAAAATAAATTATTTTAATTATTCAGTATAATTTAAATTTTTATTTTATTTATTTATCAGTTTATTTGTATAGAAATATTAATTACAAAATAAATTATTAGTGAGACGGATCTAATTTAAATTTAACTGGTATAACCTAAATAATAAAGAATAAATCTCATTTTTTTTCATTTTAATTTTAAATATTCAAATTTAATTATTTATTTGTTTATTTTTATATAAATATTAATTACAAAATAAATTATGAGTTACACAAATATAATTTATATAAATTATTTTTTATCAAAATAATATAGACAAACTTTTTAATATAAAAAAAAAATTTCAAAACAAAAAATTATTATATAGTAATATATTTCCCTTTGCTTCTATTTCATTTTAGGTTTTGTAAATATATTTTAATTGATATCTATATTATTAATAATAGATTATTAAGTTATTTTTTCATCATTATTAGAATTTTTATCAATAAAAATGTTTATATTGAATTTATATGATATATAAATATAATGATAATTATAACTAAATATTGTATTCAATTTTGAAAAAAAAAATTAAAATTATCACATTTTCAAAGGTTTTAACCTTTGAAAATGTGAAAAAATAAAAAAAATAAATTTTTTGTTATTTCATTTTTTATATAAAAACTATAGATCATTAAATGCTTACTTACTTAAATCATTAAGCTCATAAATCCTGAAACCCCTAAATACATAAACCTTTTAACAGGTATATACTACTTAATAAATAATAAATCTCATTTTTATTTCTATTTATTATAATTTTAAATATTAATTTTAATTATTTATAGTTTTATTTTTTAGAAAAATTAATTACAAAATAAATTTCTAGTGAGACAAATATTATTTAAATAATTTATTTTAATAAAAAAATATAAGCTTATAAAAATAAAAAAAATTTTAAAATTAAATATTATTATTTAGTAATAATTTTTTGATTTGATTTTGAATCATTTTTGTTATTTAAATATATTTTTATTTATATTAATATTATTAATAATAGTTTATTAATTTAAATTTTGATTATTATTATAATATCTATCATTAAAATTATTTATATTGAATTTATATGATATATAATTAGTAAGATTAATATAATTATACATGGTATTCTCATTTCAAAAAATTTTAAAAAATTATTTTATTTTCATAGCTTATAACCTTTGAAAACAGAAAAAATCAAAAATAGAATTTTAAATTTTTATTATATAAATAAAACCTATAAATCACTAAATAATCAACCCATTAAACCGGCATACCATATATAATAAATCATAAATCTCATTTTAATTTGTATTCATTATAATTTTAAATATTCATTTTATTTATTTATTAGTTTATTTTTTATAGAAATATTAATCACAAATTAAATAATGAGTGATACAAATATAATTTTAATAATTTATTTTTAATCAAAAAAAAAATAAGCTTATATAAAGAAGTAAAAATTTAAAAACAAAAAATTATTATTTAGTAATATATTTTACTTTGATTTTGAATCGTTATATATAGGTTTTGCAATTAAATTTTAATTGCGATCAATCTTATTAATAATAGTTTATTAACTTATTATTTGATAATTTTTATAATATCGAACAATAAAATTACTTATATTCAATTAAAATGTCTTATAATTTTTAAGTTATTATAACTAAATATTATATTTATATTTGAAAAAAATTTAAAAATTATTATATTTTCAAAGGTTATAACCTTCAAAAATGATAAAAAATCACAAAAAAAATTTTTTTTGTTATTTTATTATTTAAATAAAACTTAAAAACAACAAAATGCCTAAACATTTAAATCTCTAGACTCCTAAACACCAAAACCCCCTAAATACTTAAACCATTAAACCTATATAACCTAAATAATAAATAATAAATCTCATTTTTATTTGTATTCAGCATAATTTTAAATATTCATTTTAATTATTTTTTAGTTTATTTTTATATAAATATTAATTACAAAATAAATAATGAGTGAGAAAGATATAATTTAAATAAATTATTTTTTATGAAAAAAAATAAGATTATAAAATTAAACAAAATTTTAAAATTTTTTTAGTAATATAATTTACTTTGATTTTGAATTATTTTGGGTTCGGCAAATATATTTTAATTAATATCAATCTTATTAATAATTGTTTATTAATTTATTTTTTGATCATTTTTATAATATATATTAATACATTTTTTATATTGAATCTACAACAAATAAAATTATTAAGATTATTATAAACAAGTATTGTATTCATATATTAGAACTATTAAAAAATTATTATATTTTCAACGGTGATAACCTTTGAAAATCACGAAAATTCATAAAAATAAATGTTTTGTTATTTCATTGATTAAATAAAACCTATAAACACGAAAATGTGTAAACATATAAATCAATAAACTCCTTAACCTCAAAACCACAAAAAACTTAAACAATTAAATAGTTATACCCTAAATAATAAATCATAAATCTCATTTTTTTAGTATTCATTATAATTTTAAATATACATTTTAATTATTTATATGTTTAATTTTATAGAAATATAAATTAAAAAATAAATTATTAGTGAGACAAATATAATCTAAATAATTTATTTTTTCATCAAAAAATATATAGCCTTATAAATGGATACAAAAATATAAAAATTGAAAATTAATATATAGTAAAATATTTCACTTTGATTTTGAGTCATTTTAGGTTTTGCAAATATATTTTAAATAATATTTATCTTATTAATAATTGGTTATTACTTTTTTATGATCATTATTATAATAAATATCAATAAATAGTTTATATTGAATTTATATGATATATAATTATTATTATTATTATAACTTCATATTGTATTCATTTTTCAAAAAAAATTTAAAAATTATTATATTTTCAAAGGTTATAACCTTCAAAAATTAGAAAAAATAACAAAAATAAATTTTTTGTTATTTTATATTTTATATAAAACCTATAAACCACTAAATGACTAAATTTTAAAATGACTAAACTCCTAAACCCCGAAACCCATAAATAGTTAAAACATTAAATTAGTATAGTCTAAATAATAAATCATAAATCTCAGTTTGATTAGTATTCATTATAATTTTAAATATTCATTTTAATTATTTATCAGTTTATTTTTATAGAAATATTAATTACAAAATAAATTATTAGTGCGAAATAGATAATTTAAATAATTTATTTTTCATCAAAAAAAAAATGCTCATAAAAAGAGGCACAATTTTAAAAATAAAAAATTATTATTTAATAGTATATCTTATTTTGATTTTGAATCATTTTAGATTATACAATTATATTTTAATATATATCATTCTTATAAATACAAATTTATTAATTTATTTATTGATCATTATTATAATATCTACCAATAAAATTATTTATATTGTGTTTACATTATATAAAATAAAAACTATAAATCACTAAAGGTCTAAACAATTTAATCACTAAACTTTTAAACCACAAAACACCTAAATACTTAACCCATTAAACGGTATATCTTGAATAATAAATAATAAATCTCAATTATATTTGTATTCATTATAATTTTAAATATTCATTTTAATTATTTAGTAGTTTATTATTATTATAGAATTATAAATTTCAAAATAAATTATGAGTAAGACAAATATAATTTGAATAATTTATTTTTAATAACAAAAATATAAAACTTATAAAAAAAGCAAAAGATTAAAAAAAATTATTATTTAGTAATATATTATACTTTGATTTAAATAAATTTAGATTTTGCAAATAGTTTTTAAATAATAACTATTTTATTAATAATAATTTATTAATTTATTTTTTGATCATAATTATAATATCTAGAAATATAATTATTTATATTGAATTTAAATAAATTATAATTATGAAGATTATTATAAATAAATATTATATTTACATTTGAAAAAAATTTAAAAATTATTTTATTTTCTAAGGATATAATTTTCAAAAATTAAAAAAAATAATAAAAATAAATTTTTTGCCATATCATTATTTAAATAAACCTTATAAACCATTAAATGCCTAAACACTTAAACATCTAAACTCCTAAACACAAAAGGTTCTAAATATACAAACCTTTAAACTCGTAAACCTTAAATATAATTTAAATAATTTATTAAAATATTAATTAAAAAATAAATTATCAGTGATACAAATATAATTTAAATAAATTAATTTTCATCAAAAAATATATAATCTTATAAAAAGAAGCAAAAACTAAAAAACAAAAATTTTTATTTAGTAATAAAATTTTTTTGGATTTTGAATAATTTTAGGTTTTGCAATTATATTTTAATTTATATCCATCATAATAATAATATCATATTAATTCATTTTTTTATGAGTTTATATTTTTGTAATTAAAAATAAATTATTTAAATTATATTTGTCTTCCTCATAACTTATTTTGTAATTTATAATTTTATAAAAATAAACTAATAAATAAATAAAATAAATATTTAAAATTATAATGAATACAAATAAAATTGAAATTTATTATTTATTATTCAGGATATACAACTTTAATGGTTTAAGTATTTAGGTGTTTTGGGGTTTAGTGATTTAAGTGTTTAGGAATTTGGTGATTTAGAGTTTTTATTTAAAGAATGAAAAAATAAAAAATTAAATTTTTTGATTTTTTTTAATTTATGATGGTTATAACCTTTGAAAATATAATACTTTTTATTTTTTTAAATGTTAGTATTATATTTACTTATAATAATATTTATAATTATATATAATGTAAAATCAAAATAAATAATTTTATTAATAGATATTATAATAATGATAAAAAAAAAATTAATAAACTATTATTAATAAGAATGATATAAATTAAAATATATATGCAAAAACTAAAATGATTCAAAATCAAAATAATATATATTACAAAATAATAAATTTTTGTTTTTAAAATTTTGCCTCGTTTTATAAGTATATTTTTTTTGA
>JAREIK010002202.1:52877-83705 GCA_029783825.1 Sapria himalayana
TTTGATTTCTTCTAGATAATTTTAGGTTTTTTTATTATATTTTAATTGATATTTATCTTATTAATAATAGATCATTAATTTATCTTTTGATCATATTTAGAATATTTATCAATAATATTGTTTATACTGAATTTATATGATATATATATATATATAATGATTATAATAACTAAACATTGAATTCAAATTTGAAAAAATTTAAAAATTAGTATATTTTCTAATGTTATAACCTTTGAAAATATCAAAAAATAATAAAAATAAATATTTTGTATTTTGATTTTTAAATAAACCTATAAACAACTAAATGCTTACACTTTAAAATCAGTAAACTCCTAAGGCCCGTAATGCCTAAATACATAAACCATTAAACTGCTATATACTACTTAATAATTAAGAAATATAATTTTTATTTCTGTTTATTATTATTTTAGAAATTCATTTTAATTATTTATAAGTTTATTTTATAGAAATATTTATTACAAAATAAATTATGAGTGTGACAAATATAAATTAAATAATTTATTTTTAATAAAACGAAATATACGCTTATAAAAATAAGAAGAATTTTAAAAATTAAAAATTATTATCCAGTAATATATTTTACTTTAATTTTGAATCAATTTGGGTTTTGTAAATATTTTTTAATTAATATCTATCTTATATTAATAGTTTATTATTTAATTTTTGATCATTTTTATAATATCTATCAATGAAATTGTTTATATTAAATTTATATGATATATAATTATTAAAATTATTATAACTAAATATTGTATTCACATTTCAAAAAAATTTTAATATTATTATATTTTCAAAGGTTATAACCTATGAAAATGACCAAAAATTAGAAGTTTTTTTTTGTTATTTTATTGTTTAAATAAAACCTATAAACCACTAAATGCCTAAAAACATAAATCACTAAACTTCTAGACGACAAAACGTCTAAATACTTAAACTATTAAACTAGTATACATTAATAATAAATCATAAATCTCATTTTAATTTTTATTAAGTGAACTTTTTAATTTTTATTTTAATTATTTATCAGTTTATTTTTATAGAAATATTAATTACGATATAAATTATTAGTGAGAAAGATTTATTTTAAATAATTTTTTTTTATCAAAAAAAATATATGTGCTTATAAAAAGATCCAACATTTTAAATACAAAAATTTATTAATTTGTAATATATTTATTTTAATTTTGAATCATTTTAGTTTTTGCAATTATATTTTAATTTATACCATTCCTATTAATAATAGTTTATTAATTTTTTATTGATCATTATTATAATATCTATTAATACATTTATTCATATTGAGTTTACGTAATATATAATTATTAAGAATATTATAATTATATATTATATTAACATTTAAAAAAATTAAAAATTATTATATTTTCAAAAGTTATAACCTTCAAAAATTTAAAAAAATCAAAAAATTTAATTTTTTATTTTTTCATTCTTTAAATAAAAACTATAAATCACTTAAGTCCTAAACACTTAAATCACTAAACCCCAAAACACCTAAATACTTAAACCATTAAACTAGTATATTTTGAATAATAAATAATAAATCTCAATTTTATTTGTATTCATTATAATTTTAAATTTTCATTTTAATTATTTATTAATTTATTTTTATAGAATTATAAATTAAAAATAAATTATGTGGAAGGAAAATATAATTTAAATAATTTACTTTTAATAACAAAAAATAAAAACTTATAAAAAGAAGCAAAACATCAAAAAAATTATTATTTAGTATTATAATTTACTTTGATTTTGAATAAATTTATGTTTCGCAAATTTATTTTAAAAAATATCTATCTTATTAATAATAGTTTATTAATTTATTTTTTTAGCATTAATATAATATCTATCAATATAATTGTTTATATTGAATTAACATGATATATATTTATTAAGATTATCATAAATAAATATAGTATTCACTTATAAAAAAAATTTTAAATTTGTAATATTTTCAAAGGTTATAAGCTTCAAAAATGATAAAAAATAACAAAAATAATTTTTTTGATATATCATTGTTTAAATAAAACTTATAAACCATTAAATGCCTAAACACATAAATCTCTAAACTCCTAAACCCAGAAGCCCCGAAATACCTAAACCTTTAAACTAGTAAACCTTAAATATAATTTAAATAATTCATAGAAATATTAATTACAAACTAAATTATGAGTGACAAATATAATATAAATAATATATTTTTAATCAAAAAAATATAAGCTTATAAAATGATGCAAAAATTAAAAAAAATTATTATTTAGTAATAAATATTACTTGGATTTTGAATCATTTTAGGTTTTTTAATTATATTTTAATTTATATATATCATATTAATAATACTTTATTAATTTATTTTTTGATAATTGATATAATATTTATCAATAAAATTGTTTATATTTATTTTATATTATATATAGTTATAATAATTATTATTACTAAATATTGTATTCACATTTTTTAAAAAATTTAAAATTATTATATTTTCAAATGTTATGACATTTAAAAATTTGAAAATATATCAAAAATAAATTTTTTGTTATTTCATTGTTTAGAAAAAAGCTATAAACCATTAAATGCCAAATACTTAAATTAATAACTTCTAAATCTTGAAAACTCTAAATAGATAAATCTTTTAAATAGGTATATCCTAAATAATATATAATAAATAATAAATCTCATTTTTATTTTTTTTCATTATAATTTTAAATATTCATTTTAATTATTTATTTGTTTATTTTTATATAACTATTAAATACAAAATAAATTATAAGTTATACAATTATAACTTATATAAATTATTTTTCAACAAAAAAATATAGATAAACTAATTAAAAGAAGAAAAAAATTAAAAACAACAAATTATTATATAGTAATATATTTTACTTTGTATCTGAATCATTTTATTTTTTGTAATTATATTTTAATTGATATCTACCTTATTAATAATAGATTATTAATTTATTTTTCGATCATTATTATAATATTTATCAATAAAAATATTTATATGATATATAGATTTAATAATTATCATAACTAAATATTCTATTAACTTTTGAAAAAAAATTTAAAATTATTATATTTTCAAAGATTATAACCTTTATACATGTGAAAAAACATAAAAAATATGTTTTTTTTATTTCATTGTTTAAATAAAACCTATAAATCACTAAATGCCTAAATACTTAAATCATTAAACTACAAAATCAAGATACCCCTATATAGATAATTGTTTAAATGGGTATACCCTAAATAATAATTAATAAATCTCATTTTTATTTGTTTTCATTATAATTTAAAAAATTCAATTTGATTGTTAAGTTTTTTATTTATATATATATATTAATTATAAAATAAATTATGAGTTAAAAATATAATTTATAAAAATTATTTTTCATCACAAAATAGATAGGCTTATAAAAAGAATAAAGATTTAAAAACAAATAATTATATTAAGTAATATATTTTGCTTTGCTTTCGAATCATTTTAGGTTTTGATATTATATTTTAAGTAATATCAATCTTATTCATAATAGATATATTATTTATTTTTTGATAATTATTAGAATATCTATCAATAAAATTGTTTATATTGAATTAATATGATATATACTTATTATGATAATTATAAATAAATATTTATTCACTTTTGAAAAAAATTTAAAAATTATAATATTTTCAATGGTTATAACCTTTTAAAATATCAAAAAATAATAAAAATAATTTTTTTTTATTTTTTTTCTTAAATAAAACCTATAAGCCACTAAATGCATACCAAGTTAAATCAGTAAACTTCTAAACCCTATAATGCCTAAATACATAAACCATCAAACTGCTATATACTACTTAATAATTAATAAATCTAATTTTTATTTCTATTTATTATAATTTTAAATATTAATTTTAATTATTTATTAGTTTATTTTTATAGAAAAATTTATTGCAAAATAAAGTATGAGTGCGACAAAGATAATTTATTTAATTTTTTTTTAATAAAACAAAATATACACTTATAAAAGTAGTAGAAATTTAAAAATTTAAAATTATTATCCAGTAATATATTTTACTTTAATTTTGAATCAATTTGGGTTTTGTAAATATTTTATAATTAATATCTATCTTTTTATTAATAGTTTATTAATTTAATTTTTAATCATTATTATATTATCTATCAATAAAAATGTTTATAATGAATTTATATGATATATAATTATTAATATTATTAAAACTAAATATTGTATTCACATTTCAAAAAATTGTAAATATTATTATATTTTCAAAGGTTATAACCTATGAAACTGATAACAAATTATAGAAATTTTTTTTGTTATTTTATTTTTTTATACAAAACCTATAAAACACTAAAAGCCTAAAAACATAAATCACTAAACTCCTAACGACAAAACCTCTAAATACTTAAACTATTAAACTGGTATACATTAATAATAAATCTTAAATCTCATTTTAATTTTTATCAGTATAATTTTAAATTTTTATTTTAATTATTTATCAGTTTATTTTTATAGAAATATTAATTACAAACTAAATTATTAGTGAAACATATCTAATTTAAATTAAACCGGTATCCCTAAATAATAAATAATATATAATAAATCTTATTTTTTTTCATTATAATTTTAAATATTCATTTTAATTTTTTATTTGTTTATTTATATATAAATATTAATTACAAAATAATTATGAGTTAGACAAATATAATTTCTATAAATTATTTTTCATTAAAAAAATAAAGATAAACTTATTAAAAAAAATTCAAAAACAAAAAATTATTATATAGTAATATATTTTTCTTTCTTCTGAATCATTTTATGTTTTGTAATTATATTTTAATTAAAATCTATCTTATTTTTAATGGATTATTAATTTATTTTTTGATAATTATTAGAATATTTATCAATAAAATTGTTGATATTGAATTTATATAATATATAAATATAATTATTAGTATATCTAAATATTGTATTCACATTTGAAAAAAATTTAAAAATTATTATATATTCAAAGGTTATAAACTTGGAAAATATCAAAAAATAATAAAAATAGTTTTTTTGTTATTTTATTATTTAAATAAAACCTATAAACCACTCAATGCTAGGGGTGCTCATGGGAAGGGACGGGATGTGGATTAAAATCTCTAGTCCCTTCCCACAGTTCAGAGATTTTTTTTTGAAGATCCAGACCCATCCCATAGGTTGAAAATATTGGGATGGGATGGGACGGATATTAGGGCTTTTGGGTAGGATAAAATGGTTCCGGGATTGAACGGAGATCGGACATTTTTTTCAATTTATTTTCTTCAAACCGGCCATGTTAGTTCATGTCGAAATCTTTTGTTGTACCATTTATCATTCATTAGTTATGTATCTTTCAAACTCAAATTGGACCAATTTTGTTTTGTCAATTAGGCTGAATACTGCAAATGAGATCCATTACCTTGTCAAAAGCTTTGATGTCTAGAAAAGGATAGAAATGTTAAATAGAACGGGACCGAGTTGTGTGCTTAATTTGGTTCTTTGGTTTTTCACAAGTTGGCTTTGTTCAGCCGAGTGAAATTAACCATAATAGCAGTACTACATTTTTTAAACAATTACATAAAATATTAAGGAATAGCTAAATATGACCACAAACATTGGTAGCATCAATTACTAGTTAAGTAATTGCTAAAAATAGGCAGCTTAATATAACAAAAAAAATAACTAATAACAACAATGATAATAATCATTACAAATGTCTGTCACGGAATAGCAACGAAAATTCAAACCCAATTAATTATATCTTCTACAACTCCTCCCTTTTCTTACTCCACTTTAGAAGGACAACCAAAGATGAAAAAGTGTTAATCATGTAGACATAAATTTCTAAGATGAAAGAGTATTAAAAAAACAAAATATTACCTTATAAAATTTAATACACCCATTTGAAATTTAGTTGGCCAACTATAGTTGGAAGAATATTTGGATCTTGTGACAACTCTGAAAATTGTAATTGAACCATATTTTTATTAAATTGAATGAATAAAATAAGTAAAAGTGAAATTAAAATTTACAAGATTTGTATACTAACCTGATTCATTATCATCAAGGTCTTGAAGTAATTCATCAATTTCAATAGGTTTGTTTGAGCTTCTAAACCAATCTTATATACATATGAGAACTTCAGTTGTAATAGGTGTTAAATAACTCCTAAATTTATTTTAAGTTCTCCCCCTAGTGCTAAATGTAGAATCGTAGGCCACAGTAGATGCTTGGATAGCAAATACATCCCTTGCTTCATTTTCCAAAGAAGGATACCTAACCTCATTACCTTCCACGAGTTTAGAAGATCAAAATCAATTCTATTTTTTCAAGTTTGTCCTCCAAGTACCTCACCAACTCTTCCAAAGTTGCAACTTCTTGTTCTTTCTCCAATTCAACAAAAAAAATCATCAACATAAGTATCACTACCATCAAAGAAATCATCATTTTTCTTCAACACAGTAGAAGAGAAATCATCTTCTTTTGATTCATCTTCATTTAAATCATTATAATCATCCATCATCTCATTTAAAGCATTTATAACCTTTTTAACCAAATTTTTAGACAATTCCTCACCATAATGCTAAGTGTACTTAGCAATGAGATATTTGATCTTATATCTAGGATCCAACACTACTGCTACAAAAAGCATAATATTTGTTGACTGAAGAGAACCCCAATATTTGTTGAATTTATGCCTCATTCTCATACCGATTTCAGATACCATTATATCTCTATTATTTTCACAAAGCTCAATTTTTTTTTCAAATTTGAATAATCGGAGGAAAATAAACACTAGAGCTAGAATATTATGAGCGAGAAAATTTAAAAGTTACCTCATAAAAAGTTTTCAAGAAACGAGCCAAAATTTTGGCATTTGTTCAGTCTCTCTCAGTTGGAACGTTTGAACCAAACTCCTTCAAAAACCTTTTGTATTTGTCCTCCAACTTATCAAATTCTTTTTGATATTTTATATCAGTTTCTAGCATCAAATAAGTTGAATTCCATCTTGTAGGACAATCTAATTGCAATGAAGTTCTATATGTCAAGTTTGCTTATTCAACACAACTTAAACATATCTAATCTTTTAGGACTGCTCCTCACATATTTCACCACACCTCTAATTTTTTGAATAGCACCATCAACTACTGCAATGCCATCTCTGACAATTAAGTTTAAGATATGAGCACAACATCCCATATGAAAATGCTCGCCTCTCAAAGGTACAACACTTTTCTTCACAAGCCTTTTTTTCAATTGTTCAACTGAAACATCATTATTTGATGTATTGTCAATAGTAATTCAGATCAACTTTCTCAAACCCCATTCATTCATGCAAAACTCAATAGCATTTCTAATATTAACTCCAGAATAACTTTTAATTACACGAACATTCAAAAGCCTTTTATTCATATTCCATTGAGAATCAATTAAATGAACAGTCCATCATATATAAGATAAATTTTGAATGATAGTCCAAGTGTTGGTAGTCAATGAAACTCTACAACAATGAGATGATATTCTATCAAATAATTTCTTCTTTTCCTTCACAAACAAAGAAAAAAAATGCCTTGGTTTAGAGTGCCTAGATGGAATTTTAAATTGAGGCACACTAACTTCACAAAACTCCTTGAACTCATCCCTCTCAACAAAACAAAAATGCAATTCATCTTTTATGATCATTTTCACCAAAGCCTCCCTAACTAGTTGTTGATCAAATTGCCAACAAGTGAAATTGTTATCCTCTAAACTAGTACCTTTAGTGAAACTCAATAAAGATTATGACTTGTCTTTACCTTTGTGAGCTTCTATTAATTCTTTTTTTGTCTAAAAATTTCCTTCAAGTCTCTCTCAAGTATTTCCATAAACCTGAGGTACCTTTATCACTTTTTGCCAAGTATTTCCATAAAAACCTATCAACTACTAAATGCCTAAATGGTTAAATCATTAAACTCCTCAACCCCAAAACCCAAAAACCCTTAAATACTTAAACATTTAAACCATCTTTAATGGTTTAAGTATTTATAAATAATATATAACTATCTATCAATAAATAATAGTTTATTAATTTATTTTTTGATCATTATTATATTTATATTTATATTTTGTTTATTAATATCTATCAATAAAATTGCTTATTTTTAATTTACATGATATATAATTATTAAGTTTATTAAAACTAAATATTGTATTCATATTTGAAAAAAATTTAAAAATTATTATATTTATAAAGGTTATAACCTTCAAATTTGATAAAAAATTTGAAAAATAATTTTTTTGTTATTTCATTATTTAAATAAAACATATAAACTACTAAATTCCCTAAACACTTAAATCACTAAACTCCTAAACTCCTAAATAGTTAAACCATTAAACTGATATACTTTAAATAATTAATCATAAATCTCATTTTTATTTGTATTCATTATAAATTCATTATCCATTTTAATTATTTATTAGTTTATTTTTATAGAAATATTAATTGCAAAATAAAATTATGAATGTGACAAATATAATTTAAATAATTTATCTTCATCAAAAATATTTATAAGCTTATAAAAAGAATAAAAAATTTAAAAATAAAAAATTATTATTTAGTAAAATATTATAATTTGATTTTGAATCGTTTTAAATTTTGCAAATATATTTTAAGTAATATCTATCTTATTAAAGATAGTTTATTAATCTATTTTATGATCAATATTATAATATCGATCGATAAAATTATTTATATTGAATTTATATGATATTTAATTTTTATGATTATTATAATTAAATATTGTATTAACATTTGAAAAAAAATTAAAAATTATAATATATTGAATGGTTATAACCTTGAAAATAAGAAAAAATCATAAAAATAATTTTTTTGTTATTTAATTATTTAAATAAAACCTATATACGACAAAATACCTAAATACTTAAATTACTAAACTCCTAAACCCTGATACTGATGCACCACACACACATAGCGACGAATTAGAGTACACTTGTGCACGTATTCTTGTCCATTTTGTGTAGCATTTAGAGGGGCCAGCAAGTCCTATAAGTAGCCAGAAGTAAGTGCCACCATTTTGTAGAGGGCCCAACTAGCAAGCCAGGATGATAACATTCAGACAACAACCGAGACCGAGCAAAGTGGTGGGGATTAAACCCAGGAGTAGCTAGGAGTGTGTCCCACTAGCCATATCAGGCAGCATAGAGGGCCACCCAACTGTCACACAATAGGAGTAGCGGGTAATCCATGATTAATTGGAGAGCCGGCAAAATCTGAAGCATCACCAAGTAGGGCAAGTAAGCAATGAAGTCCACACTAGCCACACGAGAGCGAAATATTCAAACTTGTAGTTTATGTTTGTAGTCTTATTTGTATTTTGGACTTAATATGCACCATGTACTTGTAGAGACGGATCATGACATACTCATACACACAATCTTGTTTGTTCTCTATGTAGCATGCAATGAGGGCAATTGGACCCACGAGTATCTCTAAGTGGGGCCGACTAATGCATTTTGTAAATACACATTAGGCGATGCTACACTTTTGGGAGCAGAAGACCCATCTTTATAGCATTTTATAATTTTAGTGTATTCTAGCTTGGTTGTACGTGTAGATAATTAGACTATGATATGGACATAATCACACATGCACACCGATGCATGCATATTTTTTGATATTTTGTCGGTGCAACATACAGCCACTTCTTGGAGCTCGAGGAGGAAGCATTCTAACCCAAGAGATACTCTTTTGTAGATCATTGGAGCAAAAGAATGTGGAATTCAGAGGTGAGAATGAATTGACAAAGTGCCATAGATGTGGACTTGTTGATTTATGGGTATTCAATTTTACATGTATTCCATTGCATAGTAATGACATAGGCAAACGCTTGATGTTGTAGGTCACACACAAGCACAATCTTATATTTGCATAGTTTTAATATGGTGCATCATTCAGGTTCCTCCAAAAGGTTTAGATGAATCCAAATGGAAAGGACGTAGTGCTCATAATTACTCAATGCCAACTCTGAAGTCCGGGAATTCCAGTTGATTTTAGTTGTATTTATACACTTGGAATTATTAGGAATTATGTTTTTCTATGTATTATATGCATAGAATCATTAAGGTGCATTGGATTTGGTGCGCTGGCCTAAATTAGTCAGCTTTTTAGTCTCTTGTAAGTTGTGTGCCTAAATGATAAATAAAGTGTGTATTTTCCAAAAAAAAACAAAAAAAACCATTAAACCTAAACTTTAAATCCTAAACCTTAAACCATAAACTATAACCCTAATCCATAAACCCTAAATCCTAAATCTCATGTTTTGCACTTTTATAATCAAATGACTAAGTGTTAAATTTAAATTGAAATTAACAACTTTTAGGAATGTCACAGATTTATATTTTTGTATATGTAACACAAAGTCATGAATCAAGTGGTGAGTTATAGATTCAGTCTCTTTCTTGCTTTAGATTATTGTAGCATTTGCACTGGTCATGATTGTATATTTTGTCTCTAGAACACAAAATCATATCGATGAGAATATGCCATAACTTGTGTCTCTCTGTTGAACATATTGTTATGGCGCTAAGAATGATCATGAATACATATTTAATCACTATAATACTGGATCACAGTATTGGATATGAACATAGCTTGTGCATTTTATCTTTATATTGTAAAGTCATTGCACTAGGAATGTTTGTAACTTTGGACATTTCTCAAGTGCATAAGTCATGACCCTAGAAATAGTTAAAGCTCGAGTACTACTTTTTAAAACTTTCTATAGCTAAAATTCAAGGGATTGGAAATATCTCTATGGCTTTTTCCTTTGATTTGTGACCTCAAGTGTCAATATGCAAGACTAATATTTTGAGCAATTATTAAAACATTTTATACATTTAAATATGATTCATTTATGCCTTTTTGGGTATTGTGAGCTTGTATACATAACTCATTTAATATAAAAAGAAAAAAATTATACTTTTCATATCCGTGAGGATATTAAAAAAGGCTTAGACATGCCAATAAAATAAATTTTTTGATTCTTGATGGAAAGAGAGCCGATACTTCTTGCCCTGCTCATACCACCCTGAGGCTAGTTTGTTCTAATAGGCTACAAGGTGGTTATTTTTTTAGAGGTGAACTATGTTTTAAAAAAATTGCTTTGAGTGTGTGCATGAGAGATATTTTAGAATAAATTACAATAATCAATATAAATAGGATCCTCAACAACTAGCTATTTCAACACATAGGGCTACAACTTTGGTTTGGCCTATTAACGTACATGAGTCAAATTCCCTTTGATAGCCCAGTTATTCAACATCAAATATGATGAGACATAATATAGATAAAGTAAAAGCTCATATTATTTTGGTTAGAGCTTTAGCAATCATTATAGAGTTGAGAGAGGAACAAAATAAATTATATTAATTATTCAGTATATTTTTAATTTTTATTTTAATTATTTATCAGTTTATTTTTATAGAAATAGTAATTACAAAATAAATTATTAGTGAGACAGATCTAATTTAAATTATTCCAGTATATCCTAGATAATAAAGAATAAATCTCATTTTTTTAATTTTAATTTTAAATATTCAAATTTAATTATTTATTTGTTTATTTTTATATAAATATTAATTACAAAATAAATTATGAGTTACACAAATATAATATATATTAATTACTTTTCATCAATATAATATAGATAAACTTTTTAAAAGAAAAATAAAATTTCAAAACAAAAAATTATTATATAGTAATATATTTTGCTTTGCTTCTGAATCATTTAAGTTTTGTAACTATATTATAATTCATATCTATCTTATTAATAATAGATTTTTAATTTATTTTTTTAACATTATTAGAATATTTATCAATAAAATAGTTTATATTGAATTTATATGATATATAAATATAATGATTATATAACTAAATATTGAATTCACTTTTGAAAAAAATTTAAAAATTTTTATATTTTCTATGGTTATAACCTTTGAAAATATCAAAAAATAATAAAAATAAATTTTTTGTTTTTTTATTTTTTAAATAAAACGTATAAACTACTAAATACATACACAATTAAATAAGTAAACTCCTAGACCCCGTAATGCCTAAATACAGTAACCATTAAACTGATATATAATACATAATAGATAATAAATAATAAATCTAATTTTTATTTCTATTTATTATAATTTTAAATATTGATTTTAATTATTTTTTATTTTTTTTATAGTAATATTTATTACAAAATAAATTATGAGTGCGACAAATATAATTTAAATAATTTATTTTTAATTAAATAATATATATATATATATATATATATATATATATATATATATATAAATGCATATAAAAGAAGTATAATTTTAAATTTTAAAATTATTATCCAGTAATATATTTTTCTTTAATTTTGTATAAATTTGGATTTTGTAAATATTGTTTAATTAATTTATATCTTATTATTAATAGTTTATTAATTTAATTTTTGATCATTATTATAATATCTATCAATAAAATTATTTATATTGAATTTATATGATATATAATTATTAAAATTATTATAACTAAATATTGTATTCACATTTCAAAAAATTTTAATTATTATTATATTTTCAAAGGTTATAACCTATGAAAATGTCAAATAATTTCAAAAATTTTTTTGTTATTTTATTATTTAAATAAAACCTATAAACCAGTAAATGCCTAAAAACATAAATTGCAAAATGCCTAAACGACAAAACTTCTAAATACTTAAACTATTAAATTGTTATACATTAATAATAAATCATAAATCTCATTTTAATTTTTATTAAGTATAATTTTAAATTTTTATTTTAATTATTTATCAGTTTATTTTTATAGAAATATTAATTACAAAATAAATTATTAGTGAGACATATCTATTTTAAATAATTTATTTTTTATAAAAAAAAATATATATGCTTATAAAAAGACGCAAATTTTTAAAAACAAAAATTTATTATTTTGTAATATATTTTATTTATATTTTGAATCATTTTAGTTTTTGTAATTATATTTTAATTTATATCATTCTTATTAAAAATAATTTATTAATTTTTTATTGATCATTATTATAATATCTATAAATAAAATTACTTATATTGAGTTTTCATTATATATAATTATTAAAAATATTATAACTAAATATAATATTAACATATAAAAAAATTAAAAATTATTAGATTTTCAAAGGTATTAAAAAATAAATATAATATTATATTTTTTATATAATTATTATAAATTAAAAATTAATAATATTATATATTTTCAAAGGTATTAAAAATAAAAAAAATTAATAATAGTTTATTAATTTATTTACATTAGATATAATTATTATTACTAAATATAATATTATAACTAATTATTAAGTATTTAGGTATTAAAAAAATCAAAAAATTTAATTTTTTATTTTTTCATTCTTTAAATAAAAACTATAAATCACTAAAGTCCTAAACACTTAAATCACTAAACCCCAAAATACCTAAATACTTAAACCATTAAACTAGTATATCCTGAATAATAAATAATAAATCTCAATTTTATTATTATTTATTATAATTTTATGTATTCATTTTAATTATTTATTTGTTTATTTTTATAGAAAAATAAATTAAAAATAAATTGTGGAAGACAAATATAATTTAAATAATTTACTTTTAATAACAAAAATATAAACTAATAAAAAGAAGCAAAACATCAAAAAAATTATTATTTAGTATTATATTTTACTTTGATTTTGAATAAATTTATGTTTTGCAAATATATTTTAAAAAATATCTATCTTATTAATAATAGTTTATTAATTTATTTTTTGATCATTAATATAATATCTATCAATATAATTGTTTATATTAAATTAACATGATATATAATTATTAAGATTATCATAACTAAATATAGTATTCACATATAAAATAAATTTAAAAATTGTTATATTTTGAAAGGTTAACCTTCAAAAAATAAGAAAAATAACAAAAATAAATTTTATGTTATATCATTGTTTAAATAAAACTTATAAACCATTAAATGCCTGAATACATAAATCTCTAAACTTTTAAAGCCCTAAGCCACTAAATACCTAAACCTTTAAACTCGTGAACCTTAAATATAATTTAAATAATTTATAGAAATATTAATTACAAAATAAATTATGAGTGACAAATATAATTTAAATAATATATTTTTCATCAAAAAAATAATATACGCTTATAAAATTATGCATAAACTAAAAAAAATTATTATTTAATAATAAATTTTACTTTGATTAAGAATCATTTTAGGGTTTTATTTATATTTTAATTTATATCTATTATATTAATAATACTTTATTAATTTATTATTTGATAATTGTTATAATATTTATCAATAAATGTGTTTATATTTATTTTACAATATATAAAGATATAATAAATATTATTACTAAATAGTGTATTCACATTTTTAAAAAATTTTAAAATTATTATATTTTGAAATGTTATGACATTTCAAAATTTGAAAAAATATCAAAAATACATATTTTGTTATTTCATTGTTTAAATAAAAGTTATAAACCATTAAATGCCTAAAAAAATCAAATCAATAACTTCGATCTCGAAAACCTTAAATAGATATTTTTTTAAATAGGTATATCCTAAATAATAAATAATAAATCTCATTTTTATTTTTTTCATTATAATTTTAAATATTCATTTTAATTATTTATTTGTTTATTTTTTATAAATATTAAATAAAAAATAAATTATAAGTTGGAAATATATAATTTATATAAATTATTTTTCAACGAAAAAATATAGATAAACTTATTAAAAGAAGAAAAAAATAAAAAACAAAAAATTATTATATAGTAATATATTTTACTCTGTTTCTTAATAATTTTAGGTTTTGTAATTATATTTTAATTGATATCTAACTTATTAATAATAGATTATTAATTTATTTCTTGATCATTATTAAAATATTTATCGATAAAAATATTTATATTTAATTTATATGGTATATAAATTTAATAATTATCATAACTACATATTGTATTCACTTTTGAAAAAAATTTTAAAATTATTGGATTTTTAAAGATTATAACCTTTCAACATGTGAAAAACAAAAAATATATATATTTTTTTATTATTTCATTGTTTAAATAAAACCTATAAATCACTAAATGTCTAAACACTTAAATCACTAAAATACAAAATCCCGATACCCCTATATAGATAATCGTTTAAATGGGTATCCCCTAAATAATAATTAATAAATCTCATTTTTATTTGTTTTCATTTTAATTTAAAAAATTCATTTTGATTGTTTAGTTTTATATATATATATATATATTAATTATAAAATAAATTATGAGTTAAAAATATAATTTATAAAAATTATTTTTCATCAAAAAATAGATAAGCTTATAAAAAGAATAAAAATTTAAAAACAAATAATTATTTTTAAGTAATATATTTTGCTTTGCTTTTGAATCATTTTAGGTTTTGATATTATATTTTAAGTAATATCAATCTTAATCATAATAGATTTTTAATTTATTTTTTAAAAATTATTAGAAAATCTATCACTAAAATTGTTTATATTGAATATATATGATATATAATTATTATGATTATTATAAATAAATATTTATTCACTTTTGAAAAAGATGTAAAAATTATTATATTTTCAAAGGTTATAAACTTTGAAAATATCAAAAAATAATAAAAATAATCTTTTTTATTTTTTTTCTTAAATAAAACCTATAAACCACTAAATGCATTCACAGTTAAATCAGTAAACTCCTAAACCCCGTAATGCCTAAATACAAAAACCATTAAACTGGTATATACTACTTAATAATTAATAAATATAATTTTTATTTCTATTTATTATAATTTTAAATTTTTATTTTAATTATTTATTAGTTTATTTTTATTGAAATATTTATTACAAAATAAAGTATGACCGCGAAAAATATAATTTAATTAATTTATTTTTAATAAAAAAATATATCATTCTAAAAGAAGTAAAAATTTAAAAATTAATAATTATTATCTAGTAATAGATTTTACTTTAATTTTAAATCAATTTGGGTTTTGTAAATATTTTTTAATTAATATCCATCTTTTTATTAATAGTTTATTAATTTAATTTTTGATCATTATTATAATGTCTATCAATAAAATTGTTTAAATTTAATTTATATGATATATAATATTATTAATATTATTATAAGTAAATATTGTATTCACATTTCAAAAAATTGTAAATATTAAATATATTTAAAAGGTTATAACCTATCAAAATGATAACAAATTATAGAAATTTTTTTTGTTATTTTATTTTTTTATATAAAACCTTTAAACAACTAAAAGCCTAAAAACATAATTCGCTAAACTTATAATGACAAAACCTCTAAACACTTAAACTATTAAACTGGTATACATTAATAATAAAAATTAAATCTCATTTTAATTTTTATTCAGTATAATTTTAAATTTATATTTTAATTATTTATCAGTTTATTTTTATATAAATCTTAATTACAAAATAAATTATTAGTGAGTCGGATCTAATTTAAATTAAACTCGTATCCCTAAATAATAAATAATAAATAATAAATAATAAATCTCATATTTTTTTGATTATAATTTTAAATATTCATTTTAATTATTTATTTGTTTATTTATATATAAATATTAATTACAAAATAAATTATGAGTTAGACAAATATAATTTATATAAATTATTTTTCATCAAAAAAATATAGATAAACTTATTAAAATAAAAAAAAATTCAAAAATAGAAAATTATTATATAATAATATATTTTTCTTTCTTCTGAATCATTTTATATTTTGTAATTATATTTTAATTAATATCTATCTTATTATTAATGGATTATTAAGTTATTTTTTGATAATATAAGAATATTTATCAATAAAATTGTTTATATTGAATTTATATAATATATAAATATAATGATTAGTATAACTAAATATTCTATTCACATTTAAAAAAAATTTAAAAATTATTATATTTTAAAAGGTTATAACCTTTGAAAATATCAAAAAATAAAAAAAAAATTTTTGTTATTTTATTTTTTAAATAAAACCTATAAACAACTGAATGTTAGGGGTGCTAATGGGACGGGACGGGATGGGGATTACAAATCTCCAGTCCCTTCCCACAGTTCGGATATTTTTTTTTTGAAGATCCAGACCCATCCCATAGGTTGAAAATATCAGGATGGGATAGGATGGAGATCGGGGATTTTGGGTAGGATAAAATGATTCCGGGATGGAACAGAGTTTTGACATTTTTTTCCATTTATTTTCTTCAAACCGGCCTAGTTAGTTAATGTCGAAACCTTTAGTTGTACCATTTATCTTTCCTTAGTTATGTATCTTTCAAACTCAAATTGGGACAATTTTGTTTTATCAAATTGGCTAAATACTGCAAAACGAGTTCCATTACCTTGTCAAAAGCTTTGATGTGCAGAAAAGGATAGAAATGTTAAATAGAATGGGACCGAGTTGTGTGCTTAATTTGGTTATTTATTTTTTCACAAGTTGGCTTTGTTCGGGCGAGTGAAAGTTAACCATAATAACAATACTACATTTTTTAAACAATTACATAAGATATTAAGGAATAGCTAAAGATGACCACAAAGATTGGTAGCAGCAATTACTACTTAAGTAATTGCTAAAATTAGGCAGCTTAATATAACAAAAAAAATTCAACTAATAACAACCATGATAATAATAATTTCAAAGGTCCGTCCAGGAACAACAATGAAAATCCAAACCCAATTAATTATCTCTTCTACAACTCCTCCCTTTTTTTCCTCCACAGTAGAAGGACAACCAAAGATGAAAAGGTGTTAATCATGTAGACATAAATTTCTAAGATGAAAAAGTAATAAAAAAACAAAATATTACCTTATAAAATTTAATACATCCATTCAAAATTTAGTTGGCCAACTATAGTTGGAAGAATATTTGGATCTCGTGACCCATTTGAAAATTGTAATTGAACAATATTTTTATTAAATTGAATGAATTAAATAAGTAAAAATGAAATTAAAATTTACAAGATTTGTATACTAACCTGATTCATTATCATCAAGGTCTAGAACTAATTCTTCAATTTCAATAGGTTTGTTTGAGCTTCTCCTCCAATCTTGTAGACATATGAGAACTTCAGCTATAATAGGTGTTAAAGAACTCCTAAATTTATCTAAAGTTCTCCCCGCCTGTTCTAAATGTAGATTCGTAGGCCACAGTAGATGCTTGGATAGCAAATACATCCTTTACTACATTTGCCAAAGAATGATACCTAATCTCATCTACCTTCCACCAGTTTAGAAGATTAAAATCAATTCTATTTTTTACAAGTTTGTCCTACAAGTACCTATCCAACTCTTCCAAAGCTATAACTTCTTGTTCTTTCTCCAATTCAACAAAAAAATCATCAAAATAAGTATCACTACCATCAAAGAAATCATCATTTTTTTCTACATAGTAGAAGAGAAATCATCTTTTTTTGATTCATCTTCATTTAAATCTTTATAATTATCCATCATCTCATTTAAAGAATTTATAACCTTTTTACCAAATTTTTAGCAAATTCCTCTCCATAATGCTAAGTGTACTTAACCTTGATATATTTGAGCTTATATCTAGGATCCAACACTACTGCTACAAAAAAAGCATAATATTTGTTGACTAAAGAGAACCCCAATATTTGTTGAATTTATGCCTCATTTTCATACCCATTTCAGACACCATTGTATCTCTATTATTTTAACAAAGCTCAATTTTTTTAAAAATTCGAAAAATCTCAGAAAAATAAACACTAGAGGTAGAATATTATGAGCTAAAAAAATTACAAATTACCTCATAAAAAGTTTTCAAGAAACGGGCCAACATTTTGGCGTTTGTTCAGTCTCTCTCAGTTGGAACGTTTGAACCAAACTCCTTCAAAAACCTTTTGTTTTTGTCCTCCAACTTATCAAATTCTTTTTGATATTTTATATCAGTTTATAGCTTCAAATATGTTGAATTCCATCTTGTAGGACATCTAATTGCAATGAAGATCCATATGTCAAGATTGCTTCTTCAACACAACTTAAACATATCAAATCTTTAAGTCTGCTCCTCACATATTTTACCACACCTCTAATTTTTTGAATAGCACCCTCAAATACTGCAATGCCATCTCTGACAATTATGTTTAGGATATGAGCGCAACATCTCATATCAAAATGCTCACCTTTCAAAGGTACACCACTTTTCTTCACAACCTTTTTTTTCAATTGTTCAACTGCAACATCATTATTTCATGCATTGTCAACAGTAATGCACATCAACTTTTTCAAACCCCATTCATTCATTCAAAACTCAATAGCATTTCTAATATTAACTCCAGAATGACTTTTAATTACACAAAAGTTTAAAAGCCTTGTATGCATATTCCATTGAGAATCAATGAAATGAACAGTCAAACATATATAAGACAAATTTTGAATGCTAGTCCAAGTGTCGGTAGTCAATGAAACTCTACAACAATGAGATGATATAATATCAAATAATTTCTTCTTTTCCTTCATAAACAAAGAAAAATAATCCCTCAACATTGAGTGCCTAGATGGAATTTTAAATTGAGGCACACTAACTTTTACAAAACTCCTTAAACTCATCCCTCTCAACAAAACAAAAAGGCAATTCATTTTTTTATGATCATTTTCACCAAAGCCTCCCTAACTAGTTGTTAGTCAAATTGCCAACAAGTTAATTTGTTATCCTCTGAACTAGTACCTTTAGTGAAACTCAACAAAGATTGTGACTTGTCTTTACCTTTGTGAACTTTAATTAATTATTTTTTGTGTGAAAATTTCCTACATGTCTCTCTCAAGTATTTCCATAAACCCGAAGTACCTTAATCACTTTTTCCAATTATTCTTTCCTACACCATATACAAGCTGCCCTACCAGTTTCATTACCCTCTGAATCAACTAATATCTCATAAGTTTCCCAAACAACAGACTTATACTTTTTATGAGGTTGAGGTTCAGATGTACCTTGACTTTCTATTACAATTGGAATTGAAGAACCTGCCGTAACAATAGGTGGGTTCGTGAAAGGATGATGATTAGATTTACCAGTACTTTGATCATTTGAGATGTGATCATCTCCAATTTATTGTATTTTTCGTTTACCACTAGATTGTGCCATCTGCATTGCCATTAATTAATATGATATGTTAAGCATAAATACATATAAATATTTCAAAGAAGCAAGCTCTACAAAACTGACTGTAACACATTCAGCCAAGTCATTCGGCCCAACCACAACACCACAACCAAAACTCAACAAAACTGATTGAAACACATAATAATAATTATTATTATTATTCACTCAAATCTCGTCAGAAAAACAAACCAAAAGGCTAGTGGCATCTGAGACACGGTGGAGGCAACCAGAAGTGCGACGAACAAGGGCTGGAGATAACTGAACACGGCTGGAACAGCATGAGGTAGCTTGGAACTCGTCGGAACAGTAATAGGTGCGTCGGAATTGGATGGGCAATAGCGGAATTGGTGGCATCTTCATGTTATATATATATATATATATTTCTGGTTCTAGTATCATTTTTTTAGGACGGGGTGGTTCTCGGGATGGATATAGCTTAAGATCCGAAACAATCCCAAAAGAAAATATACGTGACAGAACGCGACGGGAAAAGTCAAAGTCAACGGATTTTTCTCAGTCCCGATTCTTTCAGGACAAGACTTCGGTTCGGGTCATGAATGTCTGAGTCCCGTGAGGAGCCTTATTAAATGCATATAAATTAAATCAGTAAATTCCTAAACCCCGTAATCCCTAAATACATAAACCAGTAAACCTCTAAATACTACTTAATAATTAATAAATCTATTTTTTATTGCTATTTATTATATTTTTAAATATTCATTTTAATTATTTATTAGTATATTTATTTAGAAATATTTATTACAAAATAAATTATGAGTGGGACAAATATAATTTAAATATTATATTATTTATTTAATATAAATATATGCTTATAAAAGAAGTATAAATTTAAAAATTAAAAATTATTATCAAGTAATATATGTTACTTTAATTTTGAATCAATTAGGGTTTTGCAAATATTTTTTAATTAATATCTATCTTAATATTAATAGTTTATAAATTTAATTTTTGCCATTATTATAATATCTATCAATAAAATTATTTATATTAAATATAAATGATATATCATTATTAATATTATTATAACAAAATATTGTATTAAAATTTCAAAAAATTGTAAATATTATAATATTTTTAAATGTTATAACTTATAAGTATGATAAAAAATTATAGAAATTTTTTTTGTTATTTTATTTTTTGAAATAAACCATATAAACCAATAAAAGCCTAAAAACATAAATCGCTTAACTCCTAACGACAAAACCTCTAAATACTTAAATAATTAAACTAGTATACATTAATAATAATCATAAATCTGATTTTAATTTTTATTTAGTATAATTTTAAATTTTTATTTTAATTCTTTATCAATTTATTTTATAAAAATATAAATAACAAAATAAATTATTATTGAGACAGATCTAATTTAAATTAAACCGGTATCCCTAAATAATAAATAATAAATAATAAATAATAAATCTTATTTTTTTTCATTATAATTTTAAAGATTCATTTTAATTATTTATTTGTTTATTTATATATAAATATTAATTAGAAAATAAATTGAGTTAAACAAATATAATTTATATACATTATTTTTTATCAAAAAATTATTGATAAACTTTATAAAAGAAAAAAAAATTCAAAAAAAAAATTATTATATAGTTATATATTTTTCTTTTCTTCTGAATCATTTTAGGTTTTGTAATTATATTTTAATTGATATGTATCTTATTAATAATAGATTATTAATTTATTTTATGATCATTATTAGAATATTTATCAATAAAATTATTTATATTGAATTTATATGATATATAAATATAATGATTATTATAACAAATTATTGTATTCACATTTAAAAAAAAATTAAAAAATTATTATATTTTCAAAGGTTATAACCTTTGAAAATATCAAAAAATAATAAAAATAAATTTTTTATATTTTTATTTTTTTAATAAAACCTATAAACCACTAAACGCATACAAAGTTAAATCAGTAAACTCTTAAACCTCATTATGCCTAAATACATAAACCATTAAACTGCTATATACTACTTAATATTTAATAAATCTAATTTTTATTTCTATTTATTATAATTTTAAATAATCATTTTAATTATTTATTAGTTTATTTTTATAGAAATATTTATTACAAATTAAATTATGAGAGTGACATATATATTTTAATTAATTTATTTTTAATCAAAAAAAATTTATGCTATAAAAGAAGTAAAAATTTAAAAATTAAAATTTATTATCCAGTAATATATTTTACTTTAAATTTGAATCAATTTGGGCTTTGTAAATATTTTTTAATTAATATCAATCTTTTTATTAATAGTTTATTAATTTAAATTTTGATCATTATTATATTTTTTATCTATAAAATTGTTTATATTAAATTTATATGATATATAATTATTAATATTATTATAATTAAATGGTGTATTCACATTTCAAAAAATTTTAAATATTATTATATTTTCAAAGGTTATAACTTATGAAAATGTGAAAAAATTACAAATTTTTTTTTCTTATTTTATTGTTTAACTAAAACCTATAAACTACTAAATGCCTAAAAATATGAATTGCTAAACTCCTAAACGACAAAACCTTTAAATACTTAAACTATTAAATAGGTGTACATTAATAAAAAATCATAAATCTCAATTTAATTTTTATTAAGTATAATTTTAAATTTTTATTTTAATTATTTATCCGTTTATTTTTATAGAAATATTAATTACAAAATAAATTATAGTGAGGTAGATCTAATTTAAATAATTTATTTTTCATCAAAAAAATATATATCCTTATAAAAAGAGGCAAAATTTTAAAAACAAAAATTTATTATTTAGTAATATATATTTTTTTATTTTGAATCATTTTTGATTTTGCAATTATATTTTAATTTATATCATTCTTATTAATAATAGTTTATTAATTTTTTATTGATCATTATTATAATATGTATTAATAAAATTATTTATATTGAGTTTACATTATATATAACTATTAAAGTTATTATTACTAAATAATATATTCACATTTAAAAAAAATTAAAAATTATTATAATTTCAAAAGTTATAACCTTCAAAAATTAAAAAAAATCAAAAAATTAATTTTTTTTTTCATTCTTTAAATAAAAAACTATAAATCACTAAAGGCCTAAACACTTAAATCACTAAACCCCAAAACACCTAAATACTTAAACCATTAAACTAGTATATCCTGAATAATAAATAATAAATCTTAATTTTATTTGTATTCATTATAATTTTAAATATTCATTATAATTATTTATTGGTTTATTTTTATAGAATTATAAATTAAAAATAATTTATGAGGAAGACAAATATAATTTAAATAATTTACTTTTAATTACAGAAAATATAAACTTATAAAAAGAAGCAAAACATCAAAGACAATATTATTTTATAATATATTTTACTTTGATTTAGAATATATTTATGTTTTGCAGATATATTCAAAATAATATCTATCTAATTAATAATAGTTTATTAATTTATTTTTTGATCATTAATATAATATATTAAAATATAATAGTTTATATTGAATTTACATGATATATAATTATTAACATTATCATAACTAAATATAGTATTCACATATAAAAAAATTTAAAAATTATTATATTTTCAAAGTTTATAACCTTCAAAAATGAGAAAAAATAACAAAAATAAATTTTTTGTTATATCATTGTTTAAATAAAACTTATAAACCATTAAATGCCTAAATACATAAATATCTAAACTCCTAAACCCCGAAGCCCCTAAATACTAAAACTTTAAAACTCGTAAACCTTAAATATAATTTAAATAATTTATAGAAATATTAATTACAAAATAAATTATGAGTGATACAAATATAATTTAAATAATATATTTTTAATCAAAAAAACATATAAGCTTATAAAATGATGCAAAAACTAAAAAAAAATTATTATTTAGTAATAAATTTTACTTTGATTTTGAATCAATTTAGGGTTTTTAACTATATTTTAATTTATATCTATCATATTAATATTAGTTTATTAATTTATTTTTTGATAATTTATATAATATCTATCAATAAAATTTTTATATTTAGTTTATATTATATATAGTTATAATATTTATTATTACTAAATATTGTATTCACATTTTAAAAAAAATTTTAAAATTATTATATTTTCAAATGTTATAACCTTTAAAATTTGAAAAAATATCAAAAATAATTTTTTTTTATTTCATTGTTTGAATAAAACATATAAACCATTAAATGACTAGATACTTAAATCAATAACTTCTAAATCTCGAAAACCCTAAATAGAGAAATTTTTTAAACATGTATATCCTAAATAATAAATAATAAATCTCATTTTTCTTTTTTTCATTATTATTTTAAGTATTCATTTTAATTATTTATTTGTTAATTTATATATAATATTAATTACAAAATAAATTATAAGTTATACAAATATAATTTATATAATTATTTTTCAACAAAAAAATATAGATAAACTTAATAAAAGAAGAAAAAAATTAAAAACAAAAAAATATTATATAGTAATAAATTTTGCTTTGTTTCTGAATCATTTTAGGGTTTGTAATTATATTTTAATTGATATCTAACTTATTAATAATAAATTATTAATTTATTTTTTGGTCATTTTTAGAATATTTATCAATAAAAATGTTTATATTGAATTTATATGATATATAAATTTAATAATTATTATAACTAAATATTATATTCACTTTTGAAAAAAGTTTTAAAATTTTTATATTTTCAAAGATTATAACCTTTGAACATGTGAAAAAATAAAAAAATATTTTTTTTGGTATTATATTGTTTAAATAAAACCTATAAATCACTAATATGCCTAAACACTTAAATCACTAAACTACAAAATCTCGATACCCCTATATATATAATACTTTAAACCGGTATACCCTAAATAATAATTAATAAATATCATTTTTATTTGTTTTCATTATAATTTAAAAAATTCATTTTGATTTTTAAGTTATATATATATATATATATTGTAATTATAATATAAATTATGAGTTAAAAATATAATTTATAACAATAATTTTTCATCAAAAAATAGATAAGCTTATAAAAAGAATACAAATTTAAAAACAAATAATTATTATTAATTAATATATTTTGCTTTGCTTTTGAATCATTTTAGGTTTTGATATTATATTTTAAGTAATATCAATCTTATTCATAAAAGATTTTTAATTTATCTTTTGATAATTATATGAATATCTATCAATAAAATTGTTTATATTGAATTTATATGATATATAATTATTATGATTATTATAAATAAATATTGTATTCACTTTTGAAAAAAATTTAAAAATTATTATATTTTCAAAGGTTATAATCTTAAAAAATGAGAAAGAATACAAAAAATAAATTTTTTGTTATTTCTTTTTAAAATAAAACCTATAGACCACTAAATGTTTACTTACTTAAATCAGTAGCTCATAAAACCCGAAACCCCTAAATACATAAACCTTATAACAACTGTATACTACTTAATAAATAATAAATCTCATTTTTATTTCTATTTATTATAATTTTAAATATTCATTTTAATTATTTATATTTTAATTTTTTAGATAAATTAATTACAAAATAAATTTTGAGTGAGACAGATATTATTTAAAAAAATTATTTTTAATCATAAAAAAATATAAGCTTATAAAAAGATGGAAAAATTTAAAAATTAAATATTATTATTTAGTAATATATTTTTATTTGATTTTGAATCATTTTGTGTTGTGTAAATATATTTTAATTAATAATTATATTATTAATACTAGTTTATTAATTTCATTTTAATCATTATAATAATATCTATCATTAAAATTATTTATATTGAATTTATATGATATATAATTAATAAGATTAATATAATTATAGATGGTATTTGCATTTCAAAAGATTTTAAAAATTATTTTATTTTTAAAGGTTATAACCTTTGAAAATCTAAAAAAAATCAAAAAATTTTTTTTATATTTATTATATAAATAAAACCTATATACCATTAAAGGCCTAAAAACATAAATTGCTAAACTCCTAAACGACAAAACCCCTAAATAATCAATCCATTTAACTGGTATACCATATATAATTGTTGGTAAATTGTGCTTACACGGTAGTGAGATTGAGATACAGAAACATAGAAACAACGGAAAACAAGCAATATATATATCCAAATTCAGCAACCATCCATGATAGAATCAAAAAAAGAGAAATAAACACCGAAAATAACGTGGTTCGCTAGTCACTAAGTACGACTAGCTAAGTCCACCATAAAATGCTTTTGCGTTATAGATTAAAGCAACAGAAATGTCTTACAGTATGCAGCACACAGAATAGTCATGATAAATTGCACAAGAGAGAAGAGAGAGAGACGATGAACAGTTCCACGGGTCCAAAAATAGCCACCCAAAAATAAAATTACAAAACATTTTATATTAAAATTTCTCTCGGTTCATTTAACCGGAGCGGGTCTAATCAATGAGATTGGTCAGGCTTTGCTCCAATATCGGCTAGTCGTTCGGTCAGCTAGACCTCCGTTATTGTGCTACTACTGCATCCTCGGCCTCTTAATATTTCCTTTCCTGCATTTACCTGAAAATTATATTTTAATTTATAATTATATTAATTATATTGAATCATTTTAGGTTTTATAATTATATTTTAATTTATATTTATCATATTAATAATAGTTTATTAATTTATTTTTTGATAATCGATATCATATCTATCAATAAATTTATTTATAATTAGTTTATATTATATATAATTATAATGATTATTATTACTAAATATTTTATTCACATTTTAAAAAAATTTTAAAATTATTATATTTTCAAATGTTATAACCTTTGAAAATGTGATAAAATAACAAAAATAATTTTTTTGTTATTTCATTGTTTAAATAAATCCTATAAACCACTAAAAGCCTAAATACTTAATCAATAACTCCTAAATTTCGAATACCCTAAATAGATAATCATTTTAAACTGGTATACCCCAAATAATAAATAATAAATCTCAATATTATTTTTTTCATTATAATTTAAAATATTCATATTAATTAATTATTCGTTTATTTTTATATAATTATTAATTGCAGAATAAATTGAGTTTGACAAATATAATTTATATAATTATTTTTCATCAAAAAAATATAGTCAAATTTTTTAAAAGAAAAATAATTCAAAACAAAAAATTATTATATAGAATATATATATTTTGCTTTGTTTCTGAATCAATTTAGGTTTTATAATTATGTTTAAATTGATATCTATCTTATTAATAATAGATTATTAATTTATTCTTTGATCATTATTAGGATATTTAACAATAAAAATATTTATATTGAATTTACATGATATATAAATTTAATGAATATTATAACTAAATATAGTATTCACTTTTGAAAAAAAATTAAAAATTATTATATTTTCAAATGTTATACCCTTTTAAAATATCAAAAAAAAAAAAATAAATTTTTAATATTTTTTTTAAATAACACGTATAAACCACTAAATGCATACACGATTAAATCAGTAAACTCCTAAACTCCGTAATGCCAAAATACATAAACCATTAAACCACTATATACTACTTAATAATTAATAAATCTAATTTTTAATTCTATTTATTATAATTTTAAATATTCATTTTAATTATTTATTAGTTTATTTTTATATACATTTTTATTACAAAATAAATTATGAGTGCAACAAATAGAATTTAAAAAATATATATGCTTATAAAAGAATACAACTTTAAAAATTAAAAATAAATATCCAGAAATATATTTTACTATAATCGTGAATCAATTTGGGTTTTGTAATTATTTTTTAATTAATATCTATCTTAATATCAATAGTTTATAAATTTAATTTTGATCATTATTATAATATATATCAATAAAATTGTTTATATTTAATTAATATGATATATAATTATTAATATTATTTTAACTAATTATTGTATTCACATTTCAAAAAATTTTAAATATTATTATATTTTCCAAGGATATAACCTATGAAAATGAGAAAAAATTATATAAAATTTTTTTGAAATTTTATTTTTTTAAATAAAACGTATAAACCACTAAAAGCCTAAAAACATAAATCGCTAAAATCCTAAATGAAAAAAACATCTAAATACTTAATCAATTAAACTGGTATACGGTAATAATAAATCATAAATATCATTCTGAATTTTATTCAGTATAATTTTAAATTTTTATGTTAAAATATTTATCAGTTTATTTTTATAGAAATATTAATTACAAAATAAATTATTAGTGAGAAATATCTAATTTAAATTAAAATGGTATCCCTAAATAATATATAATAAATCTCATTTTTTAGTATAATTTTAAATATTCAATTTAATTATGTATTTGTTCATTTTTATAAATATATTAATTACAGAATAAATTATGAGTTAGACAAATATAATTTATATAAATTATTTTTCATCAAAAAAATATGCATAAACTTTTTAAAAGAAAAAAAAACTCAAAAAAAATTATTATATAGTAATATAGTTTGCTTTGCTTCTGAATCATTTTAGGTTTTGTAATTATATTTTAATCGATATCAATCTTATTAATAATAGATTATTAATTTATTTTTTGATCATTATTAGAATATTTATCAATAAAATTGTTTATATTGAATTTATATGATATATAAATATAATGATTATTATAACTAAAGATTATATTCACTTTAGAAAAAAATTGAAAATTTATTGTATTTTCAAAGGTTATAACCTTTGAAAATATCAAAAAATAACAAAAATAAATTTTTTGTTATTTTATTTTTTAAATAAAACATATAAACCACCAAATGCACATATAGGTAAATAAGTAAACTCCTAAATACATAAACCATTAAACCGCTATATACTACCTAATAATTAATAAATCTAATTATTATATTATCTATCAATAAAATTGTTTATATTGAATTTATATGATATATAATTATTAATATTAAAATAACTAAATATTGTATTCACATTTCAAAAAAAATTATATAATATTATATTTTCAAAGGTTATAACCTGTGAAAATGAGAAAATTACAAATTTTTTTTGTTATTTTTTTGTTTAAATAAAACCTATAAACCACTAAATGCATAAAAACATAAATTGCTAAACTCCTAAACGACAAAACATCTAAATACATAAAACATTAAACAGGTGTACATTAATAAAAAATCATAAATCTCAATTTAAGTTTTATTAAGTATGATTTTAAATTTTTATTTTAATTATTTATAAGTTTATTTTTATAGAAATATCAATTACAATATAAATTATTAGTGAGGCAGATCTAATTTAAATAATTTATTTTTCATCAAAAAAAATATATATCGTTTAAAAAGTGGCAAAATTTTAAAAACAAAAATTTAATATTTAGTATTATATATTATTTTGATTTTTAATCATTTTAGATTTTGTAATTATATTTTAATTTATATCATTCTTATTAATAATAGATTATAAATTTTTTATTGATCATTATTATAATATGTATTAATAAAATTATTTATATTGAGTTTACATTATATATAATTATTAAGATTATTATAACTAAATATTATACTCACATTTTAAAAAAATTAATAATTATTATATTTTCAAAGGTTATAACCTTCAAAATTTAAAAAAAAATCAAAAAATTAAATTTATTATTTTTTTATTCATTAAATAAAAACTATAAATCACTAAAGGCCTAAACATTTAAATCACTAAACCCCAAAACACCTAAATACTCAAACAATTAAACTAGTATATCCTAAATAATAAATAATAAATATATATTTTATTTTTATTAATTATAGTTTTAAATATTCATCTTAATTATTTATTAGTTTATCTTTATAGAATTATAAATTAAAAATAAATTTTGAGGAAGACAAATATAATTTAAATAATTTGCTTTTAATAACAAAAAAAATATAAACTTATAAAAAGAAGCAAAATATCAAAAAAATTATTATTTACGATTATATTTTACTTTTATTTTGAATAAATTTACGCTTTGCCAATATATTTCAAAAAATTTCTATCATATTAATAATAGTTTATTAATTTATTTTTTGATCATTAATATAATATCTATCAATATAATTGTTTATATTGAATTAACATGGTATATATTTATTAAGATTAGCATAACGAATATGTGTCCACATAGTAAAAAAAAATAATTAAAAAATTTTATATTTTCAACGGTTATAACCTTCAAAAATGATAAAAATAACAAAAATAAATTTATGATATATCATTGTTTAAATAAAACTTATAAACATTAAATGCCTAAACACATAAGCTCTAAACTCCTAAACCCCGAACCCCTAAATACTTAACCTTTAAACTCGTAAACCTTAAATATAATTTAAATAATATATTGAAATATTAATTACAAAATAAATTATGAGTTATACAAATATAATTTAAAAAATTAATTTCATCAAAAAA
>JAREIK010002203.1:0-25181 GCA_029783825.1 Sapria himalayana
GTCAACTATCTATTTGTCTATCTGTCTTTCTATCTATCAGTCTATCTGTTTGTATATCTATTTTTCTATCTGTCCGTCATCTACCTATTATCTTTCTGTCATTTTTTCAATCTATCAATCTATCTATCCATTTGTTTATCAATTATATCTATTATCTATTGTCCTATCTATCTGTCTGTCTATCTTTTAGTCTATCTGTCAGTTTAATTTTTCGTTTATCTATCTATTTATTATTTATCTATCTATCTATCTATTTGTATGTCTATCTGTTTATCTATATGTTTATCTATCTGTCTGTCTGTCTATCTGCCTGTTTGTCTATATGTGTGTTTATTTGTCTATCTATCTATCTATCTAGATATATATCTTTCTATCTGTATGTTGATCTATCAGTCTATCTGTCTATATATCTTTCTTTCTATTTCTCTATCTATCTATCTATCTGTCTATCTGTGTATTTATCTATCTATCTATTTGTCTATATATCTGTCAATGAATCTATCTATCTATCTAACTATCTGACTATCTATTTATTTATCTCTTTATCTGTCTATCTGTCTGTCTATCTATCTGACTTTTTATCTATCTATCTATCTATCTATCTATCTATCTGTCTCTCTATCTATATGTCAATATGTAAGACTATCTATCTTTCTATCTGACCATCTTATTGTCTGTCTATCTATCTATCTATCCATATTTGTATATCTCTATCTATCTATTTACCATTCTGTATGTCTATTTGTCAATTTGTCTATCTACTATTTGGCTATCTATCTGACTATCTATCTATCTGACTATCTATTTATCTATATAACTATCAGACTATCTGTCTATCTATTTTCTAACTAGTTATCTATTTAAATATCTATTTATCTCTTTGTTTATATGTTTATCTCTTTATCTAACATATCTGTCTATATATCTGTCTATCTATCTCTCTTTCTGCCTATCTATATTTCTCTCTTTATGTCTATCGATTTCTCTATCTATCTGTATATCTGTCTACTTTTCTGTCTATTTGTCTCACCTTTCTGTCTGTTTATCTGACTGTCTATCTGACTGTCTATCTATCTGTCTGTCTATCTATCTATTTGTCTGTCTATCTATCTATCTATCTATCTATATATCAGTCTATTTGTATGTTTATCTATCTATCTATTTTTCTGTATGTCTATCTGTCTATCTATTTAACTATCTACCAATATGTCAATTTGTCTATGGTCTACTTGTCTATCTATATGTCGGGCTAATTTTCATTATATCTGTCTATTTATCTATTTGTATATATGTTTGTCTATCTGTGTATCTATTAGTCTGTCAATCCTAATTTTTTTATGTATTTATATCTGTCTTTCTATCTATCTGAGTATATGTCTTACTATTTGACTATGTATCAGTAAACCTATCTGTCTGTCTATCTGACAGTCAATCTGCATGTCAATTTTTTTGCCTATTTGTCTTTCTTTCTGTTTATCCATCAATCTATCTATATATGTGTTAATATATCTATCGATTTTTTTATATTACTATCTATCTGTTGTCTATTTGGATGTGTATCAATCAATCTATCTATCTATCTATCTATCTGTATAACTATATTTCTGTCTATCTATTTGTTTGTCAGTCTAATTATCTATTTGTTTATCTATCTATCTGTCTGTCTGTCTATCTGTCTATATGTTTGTCTATTTGGCTCTCTATTAGTCTATCAATAAATAAATAAGTCTATCTATCTATCTATCTGTCTGTCTGTTTGTCTATATAAATGTCGATATATTTATCTATCTGCTTGTCTATCTGTATATCTATCTACCTGTCAATCTATCAGTCTATCTCTCTATCTATTTGTCTATCTATTTGTCTGTCTCTCTCTATTCATCTGTATATCTATCTTTCTATCTGTCTGTCTGTCTATCTATCTATCTATTTTTCTATTTATCTTTCTATCTATTTGTTTATCTGTCTGACTATCTTTCTATCTATTTGCCTATATATCTATCGGTCTATCTGTCTTTATATCTATCTGTCTATCTACCTGTCTATATATTTACCGATTAGTCTATTTATCCTTCTTTCTTTTTGTTTGCCTATCTATTTGTCTATCAATCTGCATATCAATTTGTCTGTCAATCTATTTATCTATCTATTTATCTATCTGTTTGTCTATCTATCTGTCAATATGTCTATCTATAAATCTATCTATTTGTTGGTCTTTCTGTCTGTCTATTTGTCTCTCTATTTATCTTTCTTTTTGTTTGTCTTTTTGACTGTATTTTTTTCTATTCATATATCTATATATCTGTCTATATGTCTATCAATCTTCATATCTGTCTATTTATCTGTCTCTCTGTCTTCTATATATTTATCTGTCTATTAATCCATTTTTCTATCTGTCTGTATATCAGTCTATCTATCTATCTGTCTAATTAACTATCTATCTATCTTTCACTCTACCTGTCTATTTATTTATCTATATATCTGTCTATATGTCTGCCTATCTATCTATGTATTAAAATGCATATATATCTATCTATTTGTGTGTCTATGTGTATGACTATATTTCTATCTATTTGACTGTCTATCTTTCTGTCTATCTATCAATCTATATATAAGTATATATCTTGTCTAACTTTATGTCGGTTTGTCTATCAATCAATCAATCTGTCTATCTATCTCTGAATCAATCTAACCTATCTATCTCATTTATCTGTCTCGCCCATGTATCTGTCTATCTTTCCCTCTATATGTGTGTCTATCTATTAGTATTTCTATCTGTGTATTTATCTATCTATCTGACTATCTATCTGTTTGTTTATCAATTTTTCATTATGTCTATCTATCTATTTATCTATCTGTCTGTTTATTTGTCTATCTATATATCTATCTATCTATATGTTTGTCTATCTATCTATATGTTTGTCTATCTATCTATATGTTTGTCTATCTATCTATCTATCTATATATCTATCTATATGTCAATATATCTATTTGTCTATCAATTTGTTTATCTAACTATCTATCTATGTATCGATCTTTCTATCTATATGCCTATCTATCTATCTATATATATATATATATAGCTATTTTAGAGTTTTTCTATTTGTCTTTCTATTTGTATGTCTATTTGTCTATCTATCTATCTATCTATATGTTTGTCTCTCTGTTTGTCTATTTTTCTATCTATCTATCAATTTATCTATTTAACTATCTATATGTATGTCAGTCTATTAGTATTTCTATCTATCTATCTATCTATCTATCTATCTGTCTATCTATATGAGTGCTATTTGTTTGTCTATATGTCATTTTATTTGTCTGTCTATCTATCTACCTAAGTTTCTTGCTATGTATCAATCTGTCTATCTATTTGTCTATCTATCTATCTGTCTACCTATCTATCTATCTATTTATTTGTCTATCTGTCTATCTGTCTATCTGTCAATGAATCAATCTATCTATTTGTTTTTGTAACTGCCTGTCTATTTGTCTATCTATCTGTCTGTCTATGTATCTTTGTTTCTGTAAGTCCCTATGTTTGTCTATCTTTCTATCTAACTATCTATCTTTATATCTGCCTCTTTATCTATCTCACCTATCTTTCTCAAATATTTGTCATACCTATATGTCTGTCTTTCTGTCTTTCTATCTATCTGTTTTTCGGTCTGTTCATCTTTCTGTATATCTGTCTATTTATCTATTTGCTTGTTAATTTATCTATCTGTGTGTCTGTCTGTCTATTTGTCTATCTATATGGTTTTTCTATCAGTCTATCTATCTATCTATATGTCTATATATTTGTTTATCTATCTATTTGTCTATCTATCTATCTATCTATCTCTCTATCTATCTATCTCTGTATTTATCTCTCTATCTATCTGTCTATCAATCAATCTATCTATTGTATATCTATCTATCTCTCTGTCTATATGTCTGTCTGTCTATTTGTCTATATGGCTATCTTTTTGTGTGTCTATCTATCTATCTTCTATCTATATATCTTTCTATCTATCAATAAATCTATCTATTTGTCTATTCTTTTTACTATCTATCTATCTATCTATCTATCTATCTGTCTTTTTGTCTGCCTACATGTTTGTCTATATTTCTATATATATGTTTGTCTATATTTCTATCTATCGATCGATCGATCGATCTATCTATCTCTATGACTAGCTATCTGTCTATCTATATGTCTCCATGTCTATCTATCTATATATTTGTCTATCTATCTGTATGTCTTTCTATCTGTCTATCTCTTTGTCTATCTATCTATCTATTTATTTGTATATCTAAATATCTATCTATCTGTGTGTGTGGATGTATATCTATTTGTATCTCTATCAATTAGTAAGTCTGTCTGTCCTATCTGTCTATGTGTCTGTCTATATGTCTATTTAGCTATCTGTCTATGTGTCTATCTATCTTTTTATCTATCAGTCTGTCTTTCAAACTTTTTATTTGTATATCTATCTATCTGTCTATCTGTCTATCTGTCTGTATATCTATTTGTTTATCTGTTTATCTATTTCTTTCACCTATATGTTTATCTATTGGTCTGTCTGTCTATCTTTCTATATGTTTGATTATTTGTCTTTCTATGTCTCAATCTATCTATCTGTCTATCTGTCTATCTCTATATCGGTCTATCTATCTATCTGTGTGTCTTTCTGTTAGTCTGTCTTTCTTTCTTTCTATTTGTTTGTCTATTTGTCTTTATATCTATCTATCTATGTGTCTATCTGTATATCTATTTCACATATCTCTTGTATTTTTTTATATGCCTCTGTCAATCTATCAGTCTATATGTATATCAATATATCTGTCTATCTAACATTCTGTCTATTTATCTACATTTTTGTCAATCTGCCTGTTTATTTGTGTTTCTACTTGTTTGTCTATCTATTTTTTTAGCTATCTGTCTATCTATGTGTCTATCTATCTATCTATATGTTTATATATCTTTCTTTCTATCTGTCTATTTGTATATCTATCTATATGCCTTCCGATCTATCTATTTGTTTGTCTATATGTCTGACTATCTGTCTGTCTATTTATCTATTTATCTATCTATCTATATGTCTGTCTATCTTTCTATCAAATTGACTGTGTATCTGTTTGTATTACTGTATGTCTGTCTGTCTGTCTATCTATCTGACTATTTATCTCTCTTTCTATCTTTCTATATCTCAGTCTATCTATATGTCTATCAATTTTTCAATTTATTTGTCTATCTATATATCCATCTGTCTGTCTGTCTATTTTTCTATCGGTCTATCAACCTATCTATCTATATATTTTTCTATCTTTTTGTTTATCTATCTCTTTATCTATTTATATTTGTATCTTTATGTCTGTCTATCTATTTATATGTCTATATATCAATCAGTTTATCTATCTCTCTATCTAATTCTCTATTTGTCTATCTATGTGTATGCCTGTCTATCATTTTACCTGTTTGACAATCTATCTGTCTATATATCAGCCTATCTGTGTGTCATTCTGTTTATATATCTATTTGTGTATCTATTAGTCTATTTGTCTTTCTATTTTTGTTTCTATCTCTCTATTTATTTGTATATCTATGTGCCTGTCTATCTATCTATTTATCTGTCTATCTATATGTCTGTCAATTTGTATGTTTATCTGTTTGTATATCTATTTGTCTATCTATCTAACTTTCTATTTGTCTATTTGTGTATCTATTTGTCTATTTAACTATATGTCTAACTACCTATCTATCTATGTATCTATCTATCTGTCTGTATATTTGTCTATCTATCTGTCTATTTGTCTATCTGTCTATCTATCTTTTTGTCTAACTATCTGTCTATCTTTCTGTCTATCTATTTGTCTAGCTATCAATTTATATGTATGTTTATCTGTCGATCTATCTATTTGTCTATATATTTTTCTATCTATCTGATTATTTATCTATCAATCTATTTGTTTGTTTATTTGAATATCTATTGGTCTGTCTATCTAATTATCTATCTTCTATTATCTATTTAATTATTTATCTATCAATTATCTATCTAGCTTTTATTATCTATTTGTCTATATCTTTTATTATCTATTTTCTATTATCTATTTAATTATTTATCTTCTATTATCTATCTTCTATTATCTAATTGTCTATCTAATTATCTATCTTCTATTATCTGATTATTTATCTATCAATCTATTTGTTTGTTTATTTGAATATCTATTGGTCTGTCTATCTAATTATCTATCTTCTATTATCTATCTAATTATCTATCTGTTTGTTTATTTATCTATCTATTCGTCTTTCTATATGTCTATCTATCTATTTATCTATATATCTGTCTAACTGTCTCTGTATCATTCTATCTATCTATCTATCAATCTATCTATCTAGCTATCTATCTATCTATCTATCTGTCTATCTATCTATTTGTCTATCTATATGTCTATCTATCTATCTTTCTTTCTATTTGTCTATCCATATGGCTATCTCTTTGTCTATCTATCTAGTTATATATATACCTTCCTATTTATATATCTATCTGTTTGTTTGTCTATCTATCTAGTTATATATATACCTTCCTATTTATATATCTATCTGTTTGTTTGTCTATCTATTAGTACATTAATTTGTCTATCTATCTTTATTTGTCTAACTGTCTATCTATCTGATTTTTTATCTATCTATCGGTATTTCTATATGTTTGTCTATCTATCTGTCTGTTTATTTGTTTGTCTGTCTATCAATCTGTCTGTCTATTTGTCTATGTATTTTTTTATTTGTCTGTGTATCTTTCTATCTAATTGTCTATCTATATGTCTGTCAATCTTTCTGTCGGTCTGTCTATATCTTTGTTTATCTATATATCTATCTATCTATATCTCTAACTGTCTAATAGATTATATATCTAATTGTGTATCTATCTATCTATCTTGTCTATCTGTCTGTCTATTTGTATCTCCATATGTCTGCTATCTGTCTGTCTATCTGGATGTCTATTTGTATGTCTATCTATCTATCTATATGTTTATCTGTCTGTCTATCTCTCTTTATATCTGTTTATCCATCTATCTATATATCTATCTGTCTATATGTCTGTCTGTCTAGTTCTCTATATATATGCCATATATCTATTTATTTGTTTGTATATATATTTATCTCTCTATTTATCTTTCTATCTATTTGTCTATCTGTATGTCTTTCTGTCTATCAATCTGACTATCTATATGTTTATCTATCTATATGTATATATATGTTTCTTTCTATATGTCTATCTATCTGTCTATCTGCCTATCTATTTGTCTGTCTATCTATTTATCTATTTGTTTGTCGATCAGTCTTTCTAAATGTCTGTTTATATATCAGTTTATATATCTAACTATCTATCAGTTTATCTTTCTATCAATTTTTTTATATATCTATCTGTTTATTTGTTCTAACTATATGTCTAGTTGCCTATCTATATGTCTATCAATCTATCTTTATTATGTCTAATTGTCTGTATATCTGTCTATGTAACTGTCTGTATATCTATCTGTATATCTCTCTATTTGTCTATCTATCTTTCTTTCTATATGTCTGTCTATCTATCTATCTTTCTGCCTGTCTATTGGGCTGTCTAATTATCTATATATATTGTTTGTCTATTTGTTTGTATATCTGTCTATATATCTGTCTATATCTATCTATCTGTCTATATCTATATTTATCTATCTATCGATCTATCTGTATATCTATCTATCTATCTAACTAACTCTATATGTGTCTGTCTATCTGTTTGCCTATTTGTCTGTTTATCAGTCTCTCTATTTGTCTGTTTATCAATCTGTCTATTGTCTGTTTATCAGTCTGTCTATTTGTCTATTTATCTGTTTATCTATTTGTCTGTTTATCTGTCTATCTATTTGTCTGTTTATCTATTTGTCTATCTATATGTCCATCTGTCTATCTATCTGTCTATCAATCAGTATATCAGTCTGTATTTCTATCTGTGTGTATATCTATCAATCTATATGTCAGACTATATGTCTATCTATCTATATGTCTATCTTTCTGTCTATTTTTCTATCTATATGACACTCTATCATTCTGCCTATCTATTTGTATCTATGTACATCTATTTGTCTATCTATCTATCTATCTGTCTGTCTATCTATCTGTCTGTATTTATGTCTGTTGATCTCTCTGCCAATCTATGTATTTATCTGTCTATCTGTCTATTTGTCTAACTATCTGTCTTTCTAATTCTTTGTATAACTGTATGTCTATCTATTTCTCTATCTATCTATCTAACAGTCTATTTATTTAACTGTCTATATATCTGTCTATTTTTCTTTCTATATGTCTATCTATCTGACGGTCTATCTGTCTGTCTATATATCTTTCTATATGTCTATCTATTTGTATGTTTATTTGTCTAATAGTCTATCTATTAGTTTGTCTATTTGTCTATCTATCTATATGTCTTTTTGTCTATATTTCTGTCTATCAAATAGACAGAATGATAGACATATAGATAGACAGCCCGACTGACACATAGATACACAGACAAATTAAATAGTTAGATAGATATATAAATAGACAGGTAGACAAACAGTTAGACAAATAGATAGATAGATAGACAGATTGATTGACATATAGACAAATATATAGACAACTAGATAGAGAGTCAGATAGATAGATAGATAGATAAATAGACAGACATATAGACACTTAGATAGACATAGAGACAAACATATAGACAAACAGATATACGGATAGAAAGATAAACTAATAGATAGACATATAGACAATCATATAGACTGACAGATAGATAATCATATATACAGACAGATTGACAGATAGATAGCAAGATAGATACATAGATAGATAGACAGACAGACAGATAGATAGATAGACAAATATACAGACAGATTCATACACAAATACACAGATTGATATATAAACAAATTGAAAGATAGATAGATACACAGATAAACACACAGATAGATAGACAGATAGACAGACACATAGACAGGTAGTAGTCAAATAGATAGACATATAAATTGATAGACAAATAGACTGACAAATAGACAGGCAAATAGATAGACAGATAGTTAGAGTGATAGATAGTCAGATAAACAGAAAGATTGACAGACATACATACAGAAAGATAGACAAACATATAGACAAATAGATATTTAGACAGATAGACAGACAGATTAATAGACTGATAGTCAAACAGACAAATAGAAAGATAGGTAGATAGAAAGATAGAAAGATAGCTCGACAAATCAACGAAAGATAGACAAATAGATAGACACATAGATAGACACATAGATAGACAAATAGATAGACACATAGATAGACAGATACAAAAAGGGATAAACAGATAGATAAACACAAAGATAGACAGAAAGACTGATAGTTAGACAAATAGATTGAGAAACATATAGAAAGACTGATAAATAGATAGTTAGACAGATATAAGATAAAAGATTGATAGTTAATTTCACAAACAAATAGATTGACAGATATAAAAAAATATAGATAGACAGACAATCAGAAAGATAGACAAATAGATTGAGCGTTAGATAGATAGACAGATAGATAGATAGATAAATACAAAGTCTAATAATTATACTAATAGACAAATAGATAGACAGCCAGATAGACATATTGATAAACAGATAGATAGATAGACACATAGATAGATAGACAGATAAATAGATAGATTGACAGATAGATAGACAAATAGACAGACATATAGACATATAGACAGAAAGATAGATAGATAGATAGAAAAATTAACAGATAGATAGATAGACAGATTAACAGATTGATAGATAGATAAACTGATAAACATATATATAGACAACCAGATAGATAGATAGTCAGACAAATAGTCAGACAGATTGACCGACAAATAAAAAGACTGATAGATAAACTAATAGACACACAGATAGACAGAAAGAACGATAGATAGATAGATTGATAGACAAATAGTCTAACATATAGACAGACAGCTAGACTAGAAGATAGAAAGAGTGATAGATAGAGTTATATACACACAGATAGACATACAAATAGACAGACATATAGATAGATAGATAGATAGAGAGATAGATAGACAGATAGACAGACAGATAGACAGACAGATAGACAAATATATACATAAACATATAGACAAATAGACAGACAGATAGTTAAATAGACAAATAGATCGACAGACAGATTGAGAGATATAGAAATAGCTATAAAATAGATAGATAGATAGATAAACTGACAAATAGACAGAAAGATATACAAATAAAAATATAAATAGATAGATAGACAGATAGACAGATAAAAAAATAAAAAAATAGATAAATAGATAAATAGATAGAAAGATAGATTGACAGATAAATAGACAGATTGATAGAACGATTGATTGATTGATTGATATATATATATATATATATATATATATATATATATATATATATAGATAAAGAGACATATAGATAGATAGAAAAACAGATAGACAAATAGATATATAGACAGATAGAGAGACAGATAAATAGATAGATAGACATATAGATACACAGATAGATAGAAAGATAGGTAGACAGAACGATCTATAGACAAAAAGAAAGAAAGATAGCAAATCGACAATAAATAGACTGACAAATAGATAGACAAAAAGATCAATATTATAGAAAATCTCTTCTTGAAACGCTCTCAACTTGTTAGAGAGAGAAACAGTTTGCTAAAGAGAGAAACCTACAATTGGGTAGAAGAAGAAGCAAGTTTTGAGATAATTGCAATGGAATTGGATTACTTAGTTAATAAGAAGTCCTTTTCTGATTTTATTAGAAAAAGTACGCCCCCTATCGCGAGCTTCTAGCAATTTCTAGAAAAAAATATCGAGGAACCCTCGATATTCTTCTTGCGCGAGGAAATTCATAAATTCTCTGCAACTCACACACACATGCTTGTGGGAAAATTTTCACATGGAAGTCTGTGTATTGATGATATTAGGGGATTCTTCGAATCATCGAAACTCAAAACCTTGATTAAAATCGGATTGATTGATGATAAGCATGTGTTATTACAACTCCATTGCGAGGTGGATTTCCATCGCTTATGGTTGAAAGGAGTCTGGTATATCATGGGATACCCCATGAGAACCTTTAAATGCACTCCAGAATTTAACACAAAGGAGGAATCATCTTTGGCCTTGGTATGGATTCTATTACCTATGCTCCCGATTCATTATTTTGATAATTTGGCATTATATCGTATTGCGTGTGTTTTGGGCTCTCCTCTTCTTCTTGATGGTGCTACAACAACACTCTCAAGACCGAGTGTTGCAAGAATCTGTGTAGAGGTGGACTTACAGAAATCTTTTCCTCATCGTATCTGGATTGGAAACACAGGAGGAGGTGGTTTTTGAAAAACTATTGTTCCATAATACCTCCCTCCTTTTTGTGCATGCTGCAGAAAGATGGGTCATGCTATAGAGGTATGTTTGGTTAACAAAAAAAGAAATGAAAATAAACAAAATCTAGAAGAGAAGAAAAGAGCATTTGAAAGTAAAGGAGAAATGGTTAAATATCAAAAAAAACCTCAACCCATTGTCCAAACAGATATACAAAATAAAGAAGTTGAAGATCAAAAATTAATTGAATATAATAGGCAGTATAGTGAAAAGGAAAGAACAGTATCCATAGAAAATGCTAAATGGAAAGAAATGATGAAAAAAATTTCAGAGCTAAATAGGAGAACCAGAAATCAAATGAAAAATAAGAAACAAAAAAATAAAAGCTGGGCAGTGCTGGTTGAAGAAGATTCAGATGAGGAATCAGAAATAAAAAGCTTGACTTCCCTCTATACGGATGGGGAAAACAATGAGCAGAAAATTAGAATCAATAACGATGACATTAATATAGAAAAACTCAAGCTAAAACAAAAAATGGGAAATAGAGATTGGGCAATTGAATAAATAAAAATAATGGCCATTCAATTGAGTAGGGTTTGGAAGGATGAGAAGGAACAAGAACTAAACTCAATAAGAATACCTAGAAGCAAAAAAAAAAGCATTTGAATAAGGTATACAAAACTAAATGCACCACTAGAGCACAGGCTAAATCCATAAGAGATGTATAAGTACATCTATTGGAATATTAGGGGAATAGCAAACCCCCCCTCAAGAAATAGATTTAAAAAACTAATATATATGCATAAAATTAATCTAATTTCGATAGCTGAACCTATGGTGTATAAAGCTCATCTAAATTATTATAGAAATTTATTAGGATTTGAAAATGTGTATGCTAATAATAATGGAAAAATTTGATCTGATGGAAAGATCACTTACATATAAAAATATTAAAAGAAACTAAAGCTAAAGAATAAACTTTAGCTTAAGTCAAGATGAAAATGAAATAATAACAATAATTTATGCAAAGAATAAAAGAGAAGAGAGAAAAGAATTATGGGAGGAAATGAATAAAATTTCGATGGAAAAAAAGCCTTGGATTATCAGTGGAGATTTTAATATAGTTAGAAGCATTAAAGAAAAGAAGGGTGGTAGGACACCTAATAAAGGAGGGATGTCTCACTTTAATGATATAATAAATAAAACAAATTTAATAGAAGCTAAATTTTTAGGCTCACAGTTTACATGGTGTAACAACTGGAGGAAAAAAGGCACAATATGGGCGAGACTGGATAAAGTTTTATTTAATTTTAAATGGCTAGATCAAGTTGGCTCTATAGAAGTGAAGCACTTAAACAGAACCTGCTCTGATCACAGCCTATTATTAATCACGATTAAATAATCTACTCTTATAGGAGGTTCCTTTAGATTCCAGATTTCTTGGTGTTTACACCATGATTTTTTAAAGATGGTGAAACAGTCTTGGAATAAAGAAACAATAGGAAATCCTATTCAAATATTAAATAATAAATTGAGTAGATTAAAAGTTGAATTAAAAAAGTGGAATAAGGATACTTTTGGGAATATAATAAAAAATATAAGAGATGCAGAGGAACTAGTATTAAAAAGGGAAATAGAATTTGAAAAAACTCAAAATATAGATAATAGAAGTGCTCTTTGCAAAACACAAGCAGAATTAAATCTAAAAATATTAATGGAAGAGGTTTTTTGGAAACAAAAATCTAAAATTAAATGGCTTAAAGAAGGGGATAAAAATACAAAGTTTTTTCAAAAAATATCTAAGTTAAAATATCAGAAACATAGAATTAGAGGTATTAAAGATAATAGGGAAGAATGGCTTGAAAAAGTTTCAGACATTCAAAGCTATTTCCCAAAATTTTTTGAAAACCAATTAAGTGGAACAAGAGAACTTAAAGAAAATTCACTTTAAAAAAACATAGAAAATAAAATCACCATAGAAGATAATAACATGCTTACTAAGCATCTAGAAGAAGAAGAAATCAAAATAGCGATATATAGTATGAACAAAGATAGTGCAGCTGGACCGGATGGATGGAACAACTATTTTTTCCAAGCCTGTTGGGATATAATAAAGAAGGATATAGAAAAAGTGCTTTATAGTATATTTTGTGGGGCTGAATTTGTAAAAAAATGGGGAAGTTTTCATATTATTCTTATCCCTAAAATAGAGAATCCACAGAAAGGAGAAGATTTTAGACCAATAAGCCTATGCAACACTATTTACAAAATTATTTCTAAAATTTTACAAAATAGATTAAATTCAATTTTACCTAAGATTATTTCTGAAGAACAAACTAGTTTTATGAAGAATAGATTTATAATAGAAAATATATGCTTGGCTAAAGAGATGAGTAGAGAAATAGGATCCAAATCAAGAGGGCAAAATATTATTATAAAATTAGATCTATCCAAGGCTTTTGATAGAGTAGAATGGAGCATTCTCTATTCTATCATGAGAAAGATGGGTTTATCTGAAACTTGGATATATTTGATTTATAGATGTATTTCTAATACATGGGCTAGAATTATCAAAAATAGAAAGGTAGGAGAAGAAATAATTCCAGTTAGAGGTTTAAGACATGGTGATCCACTTTCACCATCATTATTTAACATTTATCTGGAACTTTTAATAGTTAACCTTAAAGATAAAACGAGGAAGGGTAGGATAGGCACATTCAAGCAGCCGAGGAACACATCATTAGTGAGTTATCTTTCATATGCAGATGATGTAATTATATTCACTAATGGCAGTAGCAAATAACTACATAATCTGATGAACTTATTGAAATGCATGGAGGAAGAAACAGGTCAAAAATTAAATAAAAAAAATACCAATACATGATATCACATAAGGCTCCAATTGCATTAGCTCATAAAATCAAAAACATTTTAGGCTTCTCCCATAATAAAAAAGAAATGATCTATTTGGGCTGCCTGATATATAAAGATAAACTTGAGATAATATATTTAGAATTTTTATTAGATAAATTAAAAAAAAATTCTCGGGATGGAAAGAGGAATATTTAAGTATGGCGGGTAGAATTACTTTAATAAAACACGTTTTAGAAAGTCTTCTAATGCATAATATTATGATAATTCAACCTTCAATTTGTATTATTAAGAAAATTGAAAAAGAATTAGCTAACTTTTTATGGGGAAAAAAAGAGGGCAAATATAAATTACATTGGAAAAAATGGAGAGACTTATGCTACCCAGTTCAAGAAGCTGGATTGGGTTTTGTTAATCTTATGGATTTAGCAAAAGCATGTGCAAGTACGAGATGGTGGAGGTTGAAAGAAAATAACAGGCTATTGTCAAAATTAATGAGGGCAAAATATTGTATTAAGGATGATATCAATAAAGTAAAGAATAAAAATAAGTGTTCACAGATATGGACACAAATGCTTAAGCAAAAAGAATTAGTAGATAGATTTTCTACACTTACTAAAAAAGGATGGAAATGGAATTTAAGTTCGGATGGAGCATTCTCACTAAAAAAGGATGGAAATGGAATTTAAGTTCGGATGGAGCATTCTCACTAAAAACGGTCAAAAATGAATTAAGAAAAATGTTAAAAGAACATAAATTATTCAAATGGGCTTGGAATAATGATAATCCACAAAAAATTAAAACTTTCATGTGGAAAGTTTTATCTAATATTATCCCAATTGACAATAATTTAAAGAAAAAAGGTATTAAACTCGTATCGAGATTCGAGTGTTGCTTAAATGAAATTGAAACATTGGATCATCTCCTTTCACATGAGAGAGTAGCAGCAGAGCTATGGAAAAGACTAGGTTTAGAAATGATTTTAAAATATGAACATCTAAACTTGAAATGTAGGCTTCAGAAATGGATTAACCTTAAAGTTTCTAGTCCAGTGCAAAAATAGATTAAAATTAATGTTCCATTATTAGTTATCTGGTGCATTTGGAAGGCTAGAAATAAAAGTAGATTCGAAGGTCATAAGCTGATAATAGAAGATATCTAGAAAGATATTAAGGAAGAAAGAAGTAAAATTTCAGAATTGTACCCTATAAAAAGTCAAGGCTCGAAGAAGAATAAAGAAACTTTAATTTTTTGGAATCTAAAAGAACATCAACCTAAACATTTTAAAGTAATATGTATAAAATGGGAAAAACCACCTCAAGTTAGGATAGCTCTAAACACAGATGGTAGCTTCGATAGAGATATGGGCGAGGCAGGAGGTGGAGGAGTTATTAGAGACTCGAAAGAACGGCTAATATTAGCCTTCAGTAGAAAGATGCAAGCATCCTCGGCCGTTCATGCTGAGATATTAGCTTTAAGAGAGGGTATTAGTTATGTAGAAAATTAGAAATTAAAGATATAGATATTCAAATAGATTCGAAAATTGTTGTTAATTTAATCAAAAAGTAGACTATGATGTGGAAATATGAAGATGACATAGAGGATATTTTAAATGATATGAAATTGTTAAACTTTTCTATGAAGCACATTTTCAGAGAGGCGAATGCATTAGCAGATATTTTAGCTAAAGAGGGAAAAAAGAAAGGTGATCAGAATTATAATGAAAAGAATTTACCAAAAAAATTTACTGGAATATTAAAACTTGATAGTAAAGAGTTTCCTTATATTAGAAAAAATAAAAATATTAATTAGAACTTTCCATTCAAATAGGAAAATAAGCCCGTATAAGAGATCACCCTGGTCCTAAGGGGCGATCGAGATAAGGTAAGTGGCTTTTGTTATTCTATTTGTTTTTTTTCCTGCTTTTCTATTGTTTTCTATTGGTAGAAAGAAGGAAGAAATTGAAATTAATTGAAATAACATCAGGGGACTGGTTTGGGAAAAGATAATGGATTTTTAGACGTGTAGTATGCTCTGAAGGTACATATTGTTCTGCTTGTCCGTAGTTTGATCGATTATTCTGATTGGAAGGCTAGATATGTTTAAATGGTATTGTTAGTAGTGGGTATTATATATGTTGGAAGTCTGTGCTGTCTTTCTGGATGTCTGTGTTATTAAGTGTGTGATGCTGGTAGTTGTTGGAAGTCTGTTTCTATTGTATATAGGAAGTCTGTATTAAATAGGTCCAATCTATGTGGGTTAAAGAGGATAGTGAAGGAATGAAAAGCAAAAAGATGAAAGAAAGCAGAACATTTCAAAAAAATCAGAACTGCAATGGAGATGTACCTGATGCTTCAAGTCATATTGATAATTGATCCAAACAGGGAAGGGGGGATACAAGTCAAATTGATAATTGATTTAAGTCTGATGCAATCTGTATAATAGATTTGATCTTGTGCAGGAAAAAAGTGCAGGTGAATGAATATAAATAACAGCATTCAATAATTAAATACATGGGAGGACAACTTATAAAGATATTCAAAATCACAGTTATCATTATAAGACAGTGGAAGGAGTTAGCTAAAAATGTTGGAGTGATAATCACATTCAGATTTAAAGAGATAAGAAACTGTTGAAGCACCGATATATAGAATGAAGAAAAATAAAGCTTATTATACCCATCGAAAGATCATTAAAGCAAGACAAGGGATAAGCTATCAGTATAAGGATAGTCATTAACTTTCAGAAAGAATTTCTTCTTGGACAAAAAGGTAAAGATAGGGGTCATAGATTAGCATAGCCATAGGACAAATAAAAAAACATTTTATTAGATTGGTCAAATGTATTTTATTTTATTTGAAGAATGGGTGTAAAAGGGCTAAGGGTAGATGATAGTTTGTATTAACGTTATTCCTCTGCCAAAAGAGAGGGTTATTATTAATAAATATTATTTTATTAATATTATATAGATAAATAGTTAAATAGATTGAATGATATATAAATAAATTGAATCATTTATATAGATGATAGACAGATATACATATTAAGTTAGATAGATATATAGATAGAGAGATAGATAGAGAGATAGATTGATTGATATTAAGTTAGAGATATAGAATGACTAATAGATAAATTGATACATAGAGAGATATACAGATTGACATATATATTGATAGTTAGATATATAGTTAGATAGATAGTTTGAAATATAGATAAAGAGATAAATAGATATACATATAGAAAAATTAACAAAATAATAAAATAATATTTAAAAAAGATCGACAAAAAGATAGATAGATAGACAAAGAGATAGACAGATATAAAGACACAAAGATAGATAGACAGATAGATAGATAGATAGAAACAAATATAGACAGATAAAAGATAAAAGATAGACAGTTAATTAAACAAATAAATAGATAGATAGACAGACAGACAGATAGATAGACAGACAAATATAAAGAGAGACAAATAGATTGACAGTTAGATAAATAGCCAGATCGATAGAGATAGATCAATAGACAAACAGACAGACAGATAGATAGATATATAGACAGATAGACAGACAGATAGATAGATAGACAAATAGAAAGACTAATATATAGACTGATAGATTGATAGATAGTTAGATAGAGAGATTGATGGGCAGATAGATAGATAGGTAGATAGGCAGATAGGCAGCCAGAAAGACAGACATATAGATATATAGATAGATAGATGGACAGACAGATAGATAGATAAACAGATAGACAGATAGAGAGACTTATAGATAGATAGATAGATAGAATGATAGGTAGATAGAAAGACATACAAATAGATAAACTGATAGATAGATATATAGACAACTAGATAGAGATATAGACATATAGTCAGACAGATTGACTGACAGATAGAAAGATTGATATATAGACTGATAGACACACAGATAGACAAAAGATAGAAAGATATATAAACAGATTGATAAAAAGACAGATCGATTATTAGACAGACAGACAGATATATATATATAGATACATAAATAGATAGACAGATAGATAGAGAGACATATAAATAAGCAGATAGATACATAGATAGATAGATAAATAGATTATTGAACAGATTACAAATAGACATAAAGTTATATTGACATATATAGAATGATAGAGAGACATATAGATTAAAAAATAGATAGACAAATAGACAGACAGACAGATACATAGATAGATATACCTTATATATAGACAGACAGATAGACTAAAAGATAGATAATCAAATAGGCTAACAAATAGACTGACAAATAGATAGATAGATAGAAAGATATACAAATAGATTGGCCAACAAATAGACTAATAGATAAAAAGACAGATAGACATAAAGATAGAGAGAGATATATATAGACAGATAGAGAGATAGGATAGACAACCAGATAAAAAAAGATAGATAGACAGATAGATAGATAGACAGATAAATAGATAGACATATAGATAGATAGATAGATAGATAGACATATAGTAAAATAGATAGATAGATAATTAGATAGACATAGAAAGATAGATAGATAGGCACACATATAGCCAAACAGATAGATAGAACATATAGACAGATAGTTAGACAAATTGATTGATTGATTGATAGACAAACAGATAGACAGACAGACAGATAGATAGATAAATAGAAGTACAGATAGACAGAGAGATAGACAAATATACATATAAATAGATAGATAGTTAAACACATAGAAAGATAGACAACAAGATAAGTATAAAATTAGACATATAGATAGATATATTAATCGACAATTAGAAAGATTGATAGATAGATTGATAGACACACATATAGACAAATAGATAAATAGATAGATAGACAAAAAGTAGACAGATAGATACAATGACAGATAGACAGACATATAGAAAGAAAGATAGACAGACATATAGAGAGAAAGATAGACATATAGCTAGATACAAAGATATAAGACATATAGATAGATAGATAGACACACATATAGACAGAAAGATAGACAGACATATAGACATAAAGATAGATAGATATATAGTCACCAAGTAGAAAGATATATAGAAAGATAGATAGATACACAGATTGACAGATAGATAGACTAATAGATTGACAGATAGATAGACAAATAAATATAAATAGAGATAGATAGACATACATACAGACATATAGATAGTAAGATAGATAGATAGATACAAAAACATATAGATAGACAGATAGATAGACACACATATAGACATAAAGATAGATAGATAGATAGATAGATAGATAGATAGACAAATAGATAGATATATAGCCACCAAGTAGAAAGATATATAGAAAGATAGATGGATACATAGATTGACAGATGGATAGACTGATAGATTGATAGACATATAGACAAATAAATATAAATAGAGATAGACAGACAGACAGACATATAGATAGTAAGATAGATATATAGATACAAAAACATATAGATAGATAGATAGATATATAGACATATAGACAGACAGATAGATAGATAGTTAGATAGACTGATAGATTAAAAGATAGACAAAAGATACACAAATAGATAGAAAGATATATAGACAAATCGATAGATAGTTAGATAAATTAATAGATAGATAGATAGATAAATAGATAGACGTATAGACCGAAAGATATACAGACAAATGGATAGATAGATAGACGGATATATAGACATATAGATTGATAGACAGATAGAAAAACAAATAGATAGATAGATAGATAGACAAATAGATAGACAGACAGACAGATTGATTGATTGATTGATTGATTGAAGACAAATAGAAAGATTGAATTATATATAGATATATAGATAAATAGATAGATAGATAAAGAGAGATAAAAAGATATATAGACAAAAAGATAAACTGATACATAGACAGATAGATAGACAAATAGACATACATGTAGAGAGATAGAAAGATAGACATATAGATAAATACATAGAAAGATAGATAGATAGACAAACAGATAGATAGACAGATAGATAGGCAAATAGACAGACTGATTGATTAACAATAAATAGAAAGTTAGATATTTAGATTGATAGATAAATAGTCAGACATATAGAGAGCCTGATAGACAAAACAATAGAAAGACATAGATAGATATATTCAAAAAATGTAGTAGACAAATAGATAGATAGACAGATAAACAATCAGATAGACAATCAGATAAACAAACAGATAGAAACATAGATAGATAGATAGATAGATAGGCAGATAGATAGACAGTCATACAGATATATATACAGATAGATAAATAGATAGATAGACAGATTGATAAATAATCATATAAACTAGTATATTGATAGATAGATATATAGACAAATACATAACTAGACAGATAGACATACAGATAGTTGTACAGAAAGATAGACAAATGGATAGACACAGATAGAACATATCTAGAGATACATAAATAGATAGAGAGAGAGAGAGAGAAACAGATAGACAAATAGACAGACAGATAGATGCAAAGATAGATAGATAGATAGGAAGACAGTTAGACTAAAAGATAGACATATAGTTAGTTAGTTAGTTTGTTAGTTAGATAAACTGATAGAAAGATAGATAGACAGATAGATAGATACATAGATATATAAACAAATAAACTAATATATAAACTGACATAGAGAGAAAGATAAATAGCTAGATAGATAGATAGACAGTAGATATATAGATAGATAGAAATACAAATATATAGATAGATAGACAAATAGATAGATAGGCAGATAGATAGAAAGAGATATAGATAATTATATAGAAAAAGTGATAGATTGACATAAAGATAGATAGACATATAGACAGACAGACAGATAGAAAATAGATATATAGACATATAGATAGATAGACAGATGGATATACATCCAGATATACAGAAAGATAGCAAAATAGATAAAAAGATAGATAGACAGAAAGATAGATAGATGGATATACAGATAGATCGTTAGACATATAGACAGACATATAAATAGACAAATAGTATGATTGATAGACATATATATAGAGAAATCAATACATAGACAGATAACTAGATAGTAGTTAGATAGCCATGTAAACAAATACATAGATAGACAAATAGATATAAAAATAGATAGACAAATAGATAGATAGATACATAGATAGATAGATAGAATGATAGTTAGACATATAGATAGACAGAGAGACAAATATACAGATAGACAGACATACAAACATATAGATAGATAGATAGACATACAGATAGACTAACAATTCTACAAATTGATAGACTAAAAGATAGACTGATAGATAGAAAGATAGATAGAAATATTGATAGACAGACATATAGAAAAATTGATAAATATACAGATTGATAGATACATAGAAAACTAATACATAGATAGATAGATAGACAGATAAGTACATAGATAGATAGACAAATAGACTAATAGATAAACAGACATATAGAAATACAAATAGACATATAGATAGACATGCACATAGATAGACAGATAGACAAACAGATAAAAAGTTTTATAGATAGATAGATAGATAGACAAACACAAAAACAAATAGATAGATAGACAAATAGAAAGATAGACAAATAGATAGACAGATAGATAAACAAACAGATAGACATAGAGATAGATATATATACTCAAATAAATAGATAGATATATAGTCAGAAAGATATATAGTCAGATCGTCAAATAGATAGACAAACAAATAAAGAGACAAATAGATTGACATACAGATTGGTAGATAGACATATAGATAGACAGACAGATACACGGATGGATAGATTGATAGAAAGACCTAAAGATAGACAGACAGATAGATAGATCAAATGACAAAAAGATAGACAGACAGATAGATAGACATATCAACTAATTGATAGACAAATAGATATATAGATAGATAGCCAGATAGATAAATACATAGAAAGGTAAAAAGATAGATAAAAACATAGATAAACAAAATAGACAGAAAAATAGACATATAGATAAAAGACAGACAGATAGACATATAGATAGAAAGATAGATATACAAACAAATATATAGAAAGATAGAAAAATAAATAGATAGGTAGGTAGAAAGATAAATAGATAGATAGATCGATAGATCTATATACAGATAGATAGATAGATAGACATACAGATAGACAGATAGATAAATAAATTATATAGACAATTAGATAGAAAGATAAAAATATAGATAGATAGATCGATAGATAGATAGACAAAAAGATATACAAATAGATAGCCCTCCAAATAAATAAATCGATAGACAGACAGGTAGATAGTTAGATAGAAAGAAAGATATATAGACAAATATTAACACATATAGACATACATATAGAAAGAAAGATTAAAAGACTGATAGATATACTAATAAATAGATAGAGAGATAGATAGATAAACATAGAGAGAGACAACAAAATAAATAGATATACAGATATATAGACAGATAGACAAATATGACAAATAGATTGATAGATATACATACAGATAGATAGACATAGATAGAGACAGAAAAAGAGAAAGATAGATAGACAAATATATAAATATAAAGATAGAGAGACAAATAGATAGACAAATAGATAGATAGATATATAGTAATATAGACAGAAAGATAGACTATTAGATAGACAGTCATATAGTCGATCATATAGCCAGACATATAGACTGACAAATAGGCAGACTGATAGAAAGACTGATAGATAGATAGATAGATAGACACATAGACACATAGATAGATAGATAAACAGATAGCTAGACAGACAGATAGATAGATAGATAGATAAATAGATAGCTAGAGAGACAAATAGGCAGATAGATAGATAAACAGATAGATAGATAAATAGACATATAAACAGACAAATAGACAAAAAAAATAAAAAAAATATATAAAGACATATATATATAGATATATTGATAGAAAAATAGATAGAAAGATAGATAGACTGATAGGCAGAAAGATAGACAGACTTATAGATATACAGATAAACAAATAGATAGACAGACAGATAGATAAATAAATAAATAGACAGTTAGACAGATAGAAAGACAGACATATAGGCAAGTAGATAGATAGATAGATAGATAGATAGACAAACGGGTAGATAGATAGATAGACAAATAGTTAGATAGACAGATAGACAGATAGATATATAGACAGACAGACAGACAAATATATAGATAGATAGATAGACTGTTAGATAGAGATATAGATAGAGAGACAGATAGACAGACATATAGTTAAAAAGATGAACTGATAGATTAACAGATAGATATCAGACATATAGATCTATAGATAGACAGTCAGATAGAAATACTAATAGACAAATTGATAGATAGACAATTAGACAGAGAGATAGCCACACAGATAGATAGATATATAGACTGACATAGATAAATAGATAAATAGACAAATAGATAGGCAGATAAATAGATAGATAGATAGATAGATGAAAAAATAAATAGATAAATAGATATACACAAATAAAGAGAGATAGAGAGGACAAACAGATATATTGAGTAATAGACAGATATATATACATATAGATAGCTAGATTTATAGACAGACAGATAGACCAAATAGAGATATACATAGATACACATATAGATATATAGAGATATATAAATAGATAGACAGGCAGACACATAGACAAATAGCACACAAATAGATAGTCACTAGATAGAAAAACTAGATAGACAAATAGACATACATGTATACAAACAGACAGATATATAGATAAACAGAAAGATAGATAGACATATAGTCAGACATTTAGACTGATAGATAGAAAGATAGATAAAAAGCTGATTGACACATTGATAGATAGATAGATATATAGATAGATATATAGATAGACAGATAGATAGATAAATAGATAGACAAAGTAGATAGAGAGATAAATAGATAGATAGATAAATAAAAAATATAGATAGATAGACAAATAGAGAGATTGATTTATTTATTTATTTATAGACTAACAGATAGATAGAAATTCAAATAGACAGATAGACAGAAAGACAGACAGATAACTAGAAACATAGACATACAGATACACAGTCATATATACAAAAAGTCAGACAGATAACATACATATAGACACTTAGACAAAAAACAGATAGATCGATAGATAGAGGGACAAATAGATAGATAGACTGATAGATAGATAGACTAATAGACAAACATACATACAGATAGATAGATAAAAGGAAACTTAAATAGACATACAGATAGATAGTTAGATAGTTAGATAGTTAGTTTAGATAAATATGTGTGAAAGATATATAGAAAGATAGATAGACAGATAGATAGATAGATATATAGATAGATAGACAGATAGATAGATGAATAGATAGATAGATAGATAAATAGATAGGTAAACATACAGATTGATAAAAAGGTTCATAGATAGGTTGACAAATATATAGGCAGACAGATAGTTGAAATAGAAAATTGAGATAGATAAACAAAAAGATAGAGAGAAAGATAGTCAGATAGTTATGTAGACAGAGAGATATATAGACAGACAGATAGATAAATAGATAGATATATAGACATAAAGACTTACAGATAAAAAAATAGATAGATAGAGAGATAGATAGACAAATAGAAAGACACAAAAATAGATATACAAATTGATAGATTGAAAAAAATATAGATAGACAGACAAATAGACAGACAGACATACATATAGATAGTAAGATAGACAGATAGATAGATAGACAGACTAATAGATAGACAAATAGAGAAATATACATATAGATAGAAATATATATATAAATATTGATAGCCAAATAAATAAATAGGTAGATTGACAGACATACATATAGAAAAACCATATATAGACATATAGTAGACCGATAAATAGATAATTAGAAAAACACATAGAGAGACAGATAGTGTGACATATTGATATACAGATAGATAGACATATTGATAGAATCACAAA
>JAREIK010002203.1:29941-110314 GCA_029783825.1 Sapria himalayana
TCTATCTATCTATTTTTCTATTTATCTTTCTATCTATTTGTTTATCTGTCTGACTATCTTTCTATCTATTTGCCTATATATCTATCGGTCTATCTGTCTTTATATCTATCTGTCTATCTACCTGTCTATATATTTACCGATTAGTCTATTTATCCTTCTTTCCGTTTTGTTTGCCTATCTATTTGTCTATCAATCTGCATATCAATTTGTCTGTCAATCTATTTATCTATCTATTTATCTATCTGTTTGTCTATCTATCTGTCAATATGTCTATCTATAAATCTATCTATTTGTTGGTCTTTCTGTCTGTCTATTTGTCTCTCTATTTATCTTTCTTTTTGTTTGTCTTTTTGACTGTATTTTTTTCTATTCATATATCTATATATCTGTCTATATGTCTATCAATCTTCATATCTATCTATTTATCTGTCTCTCTGTCTTCTATATATTTATCTGTCTATTAATCCATTTTTCTATCTGTCTGTATATCAGTCTATCTATCTGTCTAATTAACTATCTATCTATCTTTCACTCTACCTGTCTATTTATTTATCTATATATCTGTCTATATGTCTGCCTATCTATCTATGTATTAAAATGCATATATCTATCTATTTGTGGTGTCTATGTGTATGACTATATTTCTATCTATTGACTGTCTATCTTTCTGTCTATCTATCAATCTATATATAAGTATATATCTTGTCTAACTTTATGTCGGTTTGTCTATCAATCAATCAATCTGTCTATCTATCTCTGAATCAATCTAACCTATCTATCTCATTTATCTAGTCTCGCCCATGTATCTGTCTATCTTTCCCTCTATATGTGTGTCTATCTATTAGTATTTCTATCTGTGTATTTATCTATCTATCTGACTATCTATCTGTTTGTTTATCAATTTTTCATTATGTCTATCTATCTATTTATCTATCTGTCTGTTTATTTGTCTATCTATATATCTATCTATCTATATGTTTGTCTATCTATCTATATGTTTGTCTATCTATCTATATGTTTGTCTATCTATCTATCTATCTATATATCTATCTATATGTCAATATATCTATTTGTCTATCAATTTGTTTATCTAACTATCTATCTATGTATCGATCTTTCTATCTATATGCCTATCTATCTATCTATATATATATATATAGCTATTTTAGAGTTTTTCTATTTGTCTTTCTATTTGTATGTCTATTTGTCTATCTATCTATCTATCTATATGTTTGTCTCTCTGTTTGTCTATTTTTCTATCTATCTATCAATTTATCTATTTAACTATCTATATGTATGTCAGTCTATTAGTATTTCTATCTATCTATCTATCTATCTATCTATCTGTCTATCTATATGAGTGCTATTTGTTTGTCTATATGTCATTTTATTTGTCTGTCTATCTATCTACCTAAGTTTCTTGCTATGTATCAATCTGTCTATCTATTTGTCTATCTATCTATCTGTCTACCTATCTATCTATCTATTTATTTGTCTATCTGTCTATCTGTCTATCTGTCAATGAATCAATCTATCTATTTGTTTTTGTAACTGCCTGTCTATTTGTCTATCTATTGTCTGTCTATGTATCTTTGTTTCTGTAAGTCCCTATGTTTGTCTATCTTTCTATCTAACTATCTATCTTTATATCTGCCTCTTTATCTATCTCACCTATCTTTCTCAAATATTTGTCATACCTATATGTCTGTCTTTCTGTCTTTCTATCTATCTGTTTTTCGGTCTGTTCATCTTTCTGTATATCTGTCTATTTATCTATTTGCTTGTTAATTTATCTATCTGTGTGTCTGTCTGTCTATTTGTCTATCTATATGGTTTTTCTATTAGTCTATCTATCTATCTATCTATATGTCTATATATTTGTTTATCTATCTATTTGTCTATCTATCTATCTATCTATCTCTCTGTCTATCTATCTCTGTATTTATCTCTCTATCTATCTGTCTATCAATCAATCTATCTATTGTATATCTATCTATCTATCTCTCTGTCTATATGTCTGTCTGTCTATTTGTCTATATGGCTATCTTTTTGTGTGTCTATCTATCTATCTTCTATCTATATATCTTTCTATCTATCAATAAATCTATCTATTTGTCTATTCTTTTTACTATCTATCTATCTATCTATCTATCTATCTGTCTTTTTGTCTGCCTACATGTTTGTCTATATTTCTATATATATGTTTGTCTATATTTCTATCTATCGGTCGATCGATCGATCTATCTATCTATATGACTAGCTATCTGTCTATCTATATGTCTCCATGTCTATCTATCTATATATCTGTCTATCTATCTGTATGTCTTTCTATCTGTCTATCTCTTTGTCTATCTATCTATCTATTTATTTGTATATCTAAATATCTATCTATCTGTGTGTGTGGATGTATATCTATTTGTATCTCTATCAATTAGTAAGTCTGTCTGTCCTATCTGTCTATGTGTCTGTCTATATGTCTATTTAGCTATCTGTCTATGTGTCTATCTATCTTTTTATCTATCAGTCTGTCTTTCAAACTTTTTATTTGTATATCTATCTATCTGTCTATCTGTCTGTCTGTCTGTCTATCTATTTGTTTATCTGTTTATCTATTTCGTTCACCTATATGTTTATCTATTGGTCTGTCTGTCTATCTTTCTATATGTTTGACTATTTGTCTTTCTATGTCTCAATCTATCTATCTGTCTATCTGTATATCTCTATATCGGTCTATCTATCTATCTGTGTGTCTTTCTGTTAGTCTGTCTTTCTTTCTTTCTATTTGTTTGTCTATTTGTCTTTATATCTATCTATCTATGTGTCTATCTGTATATCTATTTCACATATCTCTTTGTATTTTTTTATATGCCTCTGTCAATCTATCAGTCTATATGTATATCAATATATCTGTCTATCTAACATTCTGTCTATTTATCTACATTTTTGTCAATCTGCCTGTTTATTTGTGTTTCTACTTGTTTGTCTATCTATTTTTTTAGCTATCTGTCTATCTATGTGTCTATCTGTCTATCTATCTGTTTATATATCTTTCTTTCTATCTGTCTATTTGTATATCTATCTATATGCCTTCCGATCTATCTATTTGTTTGTCTATATGTCTGACTATCTGTCTGTCTATTTATCTATTTATCTATCTATCTATATGTCTGTCTATCTTTCTATCAAATTGACTGTGTATCTGTTTGTATTACTGTATGTCTGTCTATCTGTCTATCTATCTGACTATTTATCTCTCTTTCTATCTTTCTATATCTCAGTCTATCTATATGTCTATCAATTTTTCAATTTATTTGTCTATCTATATATCCATCTGTCTGTCTGTCTATTTTTCTATCTGTCTATCAACCTATCTATCTATATATTTTTCTATCTTTTTGTTTATCTATCTCTTTATCTATTTATATTTGTATCTTTATGTCTGTCTATCTATTTATATGTCTATATATCAATCAGTTTATCTATCTCTCTATCTAATTCTCTATTTGTCTATCTATGTGTATGCCTGTCTATCATTTTACCTGTCTGACAATCTATCTGTCTATATATCAGCCTATCTGTGTGTCATTCTGTTTATATATCTATTTGTGTATCTATTAGTCTATCTGTCTTTCTATTTTTGTTTCTGTCTCTCTATTTATCTGTATATCTATGTGCCTGTCTATCTATCTATTTATCTGTCTATCTATATGTCTGTCAATTTGTATGTTTATCTGTTTGTATATCTATTTGTCTATCTATCTAACTTTCTATTTGTCTATTTGTCTATCTATTTGTCTATTTAACTATATGTCTAACTACCTATCTATCTATGTATCTATCTATCTGTCTGTATATTTGTCTATCTATCTGTCTATTTGTCTATCTGTCTATCTATCTTTTTGTCTAACTATCTGTCTATCTTTCTGTCTATCTATTTGTCTAGCTATCAATTTATATGTATGTTTATCTGTCGATCTATCTATTTGTCTATATATTTTTCTATCTATCTGATTATTTATCTATCAATCTATTTGTTTGTTTATTTGAATATCTATTGGTCTGTCTATCTAATTATCTATCTTCTATTATCTATTTAATTATTTATCTATCAATTATCTATCTAGCTTTTATTATCTATTTGTCTATATCTTTTATTATCTATCTTCTATTATCTATTTAATTATTTATCTTCTATTATCTATCTTCTATTATCTAATTGTCTATCTAATTATCTATCTTCTATTATCTGATTATTTATCTATCAATCTATTTGTTTGTTTATTTGAATATCTATTGGTCTGTCTATCTAATTATCTATCTTCTATTATCTATCTAATTATCTATCTGTTTGTTTATTTATCTATCTATTCGTCTTTCTATATGTCTATCTATCTATTTATCTATATATCTGTCTAACTGTCTCTCTATCATTCTATCTATCTATCTATCTATCTATCTAGCTTTCTATCTATCTATCTGTCTATCTATCTATTTGTCTATCTATATGTCTATCTATCTATCTTTCTTTCTATTTGTCTATCCATATGGCTATCTCTTTGTCTATCTATCTAGTTATATATATACCTTCCTATTTATATATCTATCTGTTTGTTTGTCTATCTATTAGTACATTAATTTGTCTATCTATCTTTATTTGTCTAACTGTCTATCTATCTGATTTTTTATCTATCTATCGGTATTTCTATATGTTTGTCTATCTATCTGTCTGTTTATTTGTTTGTCTGTCTATCTATCTGTCTGTCTATTTGTCTATGTATTTTTTTATTTGTCTGTGTATCTTTCTATCTAATTGTCTATCTATATGTCTGTCAATCTTTCTGTCGGTCTGTCTATATCTTTGTTTATCTATATATCTATCTATCTATATCTCTATCTGTCTAATAGATTATATATCTAATTGTGTATCTATCTATCTATCTTGTCTATCTGTCTGTCTATTTGTATCTCCATATGTCTGCTATCTGTCTGTCTATCTGGATGTCTATTTGTATGTCTATCTATCTATCTATCTATATGTTTATCTGTCTGTCTATCTCTCTTTATATCTGTTTATCCATCTATCTATATATCTATCTGTCTATATGTCTGTCTGTCTAGTTCTCTATATATATGCCATATATCTATTTATTTGTTTGTATATATATTTATCTCTCTATTTATCTTTCTATCTATTTGTCTATCTGTATGTCTTTCTGTCTATCAATCTGACTATCTATATGTTTATCTATCTATATGTATATATATGTTTCTTTCTATATGTCTATCTATCTGTCTATCTGCCTATCTATTTGTCTGTCTATCTATTTATCTATTTGTTTGTCTATCAGTCTTTCTAAATGTCTGTCTATATATCAGTTTATATATCTAACTATCTATCAGTCTATCTTTCTATCAATTTTTTTATATATCTATCTGTTTATTTGTTTGTCTAACTATATGTCTAGTTGCCTATCTATATGTCTATCAATCTATCTTTATTATGTCTAATTGTCTGTATATCTGTCTATGTAACTGTCTGTATATCTATCTGTATATCTCTCTATTTGTCTATCTATCTTTCTTTCTATATGTCTGTCTATCTATCTATCTTTCTGCCTGTCTATTGGGCTGTCTAATTATCTATATATATTGTTTGTCTATTTGTTTGTATATCTGTCTATATATCTGTCTATATCTATCTATCTGTCTATATCTATCTATCTGTCTATATCTATATTTATCTATCTATCGATCTATCTGTATATCTATCTATCTATCTAACTAACTCTATATGTGTCTGTCTATCTGTTTGTCTATTTGTCTGTTTATCAGTCTCTCTATTTGTCTGTTTATCAATCTGTCTATTGTCTGTTTATCAGTCAGTCTATTTGTCTATTTATCTGTTTATCTATTTGTCTGTTTATCTGTCTATCTATTTGTCTGTTTATCTATTTGTCTATCTATATGTCCATCTGTCTATCTATCTGTCTATCAATCAGTATATCAGTCTGTATTTCTATCTGTGTGTATATCTATCAATCTATATGTCAGACTATATGTCTATCTATCTATATGTCTATCTTTCTGTCTATTTTTCTATCTATATGACACTCTATCATTCTGCCTATCTATTTGTATCTATGTACATCTATTTGTCTATCTATCTATCTATCTGTCTGTCTATCTATCTGTCTGTATTTATGTCTGTTGATCTCTCTGCCAATCTATGTATTTATCTGTCTATCTGTCTATTTGTCTAACTATCTGTCTTTCTAATTCTTTGTATAACTGTATGTCTATCTATTTCTCTATCTATCTATCTAACAGTCTATTTATTTAACTGTCTATATATCTGTCTATTTTTCTTTCTATATGTCTATCTATCTGACGGTCTATCTGTCTGTCTATATATCTTTCTATATGTCTATCTATTTGTATGTTTATTTGTCTAATAGTCTATCTATTAGTTTGTCTATTTGTCTATCTATCTATATGTCTTTTTGTCTATATTTCTGTCTATCAAATAGACAGAATGATAGACATATAGATAGACAGCCCGACAGACACATAGATACACAGACAAATTAAATAGTTAGATAGATATATAAATAGACAGGTAGACAAACAGTTAGACAAATAGATAGATAGACAGACAGATTGATTGACATATAGACAAATATATAGACAACTAGATAGAGAGTCAGATAGATAGATAGATAGATAGATAAATAGACAGACATATAGACACTTAGATAGACATAGAGACAGACATATAGACAAACAGATATACGGATAGAAAGATAGACTAATAGATAGACATATAGACAATCATATAGACTGACAGATAGATAATCATATATACAGACAGATTGACAGATAGATAGCAAGATAGATACATAGATAGATAGACAGATAGATAGATAGATAGATAGACAAATATACAGACAGATTCATAGACAAATACACAGATTGATATATAAACAAATTGAAAGATAGATAGATACACAGATAAACACACAGATAGATAGACAGATAGACAGACACATAGACAGGTAGTAGTCAAATAGATAGACAGATAAATTGATAGACAAATAGACTGACAAATAGACAGGCAAATAGATAGACAGATAGTTAGAGTGATAGATAGTCAGATAAACAGAAAGATTGACAGACATACATACAGAAAGATAGACAAACATATAGACAAATAGATATTTAGACAGATAGACAGACAGATTAATAGACCGATAGACAAACAGACAAATAGAAAGATAGGTAGATAGAAAGATAGAAAGATAGCTCGACAAATCAATGAAAGATAGACAAATAGATAGACACATAGATAGACACATAGATAGACAAATAGATAGACACATAGATAGACAAATAGATAGACAGATACAAAAAGGGATAAACAGATAGATAAACACAAAGATAGACAGAAAGACTGATAGTTAGACAAATAGATTGAGAAACATATAGAAAGACTGATAAATAGATAGTTAGACAGATATAAGATAAAAGATTGATAGTTAATTTCACAAACAAATAGATTGACAGATATAAAAAAATATAGATAGACAGACAATCAGAAAGATAGACAAATAGATTGAGCGTTAGATAGATAGACAGATAGATAGATAGATAAATACAAAGTCTAATAATTATACTAATAGACAAATAGATAGACAGCCAGATAGACATATTGATAAACAGATAGATAGATAGACACATAGATAGATAGACAGATAAATAGATAGATTGACAGATAGATAGACAAATAGACAGACATATAGACATATAGACAGAAAGATAGATAGATAGATAGAAAAATTAACAGATAGATAGATAGACAGATTAACAGATTGATAGATAGATAAACTGATAAACATATATATAGACAACCAGATAGATAGATAGTCAGACAAATAGTCAGACAGATTGACCGACAAATAAAAAGAGTGATAGATAAACTAATAGACACACAGATAGACAGAAAGAAAGATAGATAGATATATAAATAGACATATAGATAGATAGACTGATAGACAAATAGTCTAACATATAGACAGACAGCTAGACTAGAAGATAGAAAGAGTGATAGATAGAGTTATATACACACAGATAGACATACAAATAGACAGACATATAGATAGATAGATAGATAGATAGATAGATAGAGAGATAGATAGACAGATAGACAGACAGATAGACAGACAGATAGACAAATATATACATAAACATATAGACAAATAGACAGACAGATAGTTAAATAGACAAATAGATCGACAGACAGATTGAGAGATATAGAAATAGCTATAAAATAGATAGATAGATAAACTGACAAATAGACAGAAAGATATACAAATAAAAATATAAATAGATAGATAGACAGATAGACAGATAAAAAAATAAAAAAATAGATAAATAGATAAATAGATAGAAAGATAGATTGACAGATAAATAGACAGATTGATAGAACGATTGATTGATTGATTGATTGATATATATATATATATATAGATAAAGAGACATATAGATAGATAGAAAAACAGATAGACAAATAGATATATAGACAGATAGAGAGACAGATAAATAGATAGATAGACATATAGATACACAGATAGATAGAAAGATAGGTAGACAGAAAGATCTATAGACAGAAAGAAAGAAAGATAGCAAATCGACAATAAATAGACTGACAAATAGATAGACAAAAAGATCAATATTATAGAAAATCTCTTCTTGAAACGCTCTCAACTTGTTAGAGAGAGAAACAGTTTGCTAAAGAGAGAAACCTACAATTGGGTAGAAGAAGAAGCAAGTTTTGAGATAATTGCAATGGAATTGGATTACTTAGTTAATAAGAAGTCCTTTTCTGATTTTATTAGAAAAACTACGCCCCCTATCGCGAGCTTCTAGCAATTTCTAGAAAAAAATATCGAGGAACCCTCGATATTCTTCTTGCGCGAGGAAATTCATAAATTCTCTGCAACTCACACACACACGCTTGTGGGAAAATTTTCACATGGAAGTCTGTGTATTGATGATATTAGGGGATTCTTCGAATCATCGAAACTCAAAACCTTGATTAAAATCAGATTGATTGATGATAAGCATGTGTTATTACAACTCCATTCCGAGGTGGATTTCCATCGCTTATGGTTGAAAGGAGTCTGGTATATCATGGGATACCCCATGAGAACCTTTAAATGCACTCCAGAATTTAACACAAAGGAGGAATCATCTTTGGCCTTGGTATGGATTCTATTACCTATGCTCCCGATTCATTATTTTGATAATTTGGCATTATATCGTATTGCGTGTGTTTTGGGCTCTCCTCTTCTTCTTGATGGTGCTACAACAACACTCTCAAGACCGAGTGTTGCAAGAATCTGTGTAGAGGTGGACTTACAGAAATCTTTTCCTCATCGTATCTGGATTGGAAACACAGGAGGAGGTTGTTTTTGGAAAACTATTGTTCCATAATACCTCCCTCCTTTTTGTGCATGTTGCAGAAAGATGGGTCATGCTATAGAGGTATGTTTGGTTAACAAAAAAAGAAATGAAAATAAACAAAATCTAGAAGAGAAGAAAAGAGCATTTGAAAGTAAAGGAGAAATGGTTAAATATCAAAAAAAACCTCAACCCATTGTCCAAACAGATATACAAAATAAAGAAGTTGAAGATCAAAAATTAATTGAATATAATAGGCAGTATAGTGAAAAGGAAAGAACAGTATCCATAGAAAATGCTAAATGGAAAGAAATGATGAAAAAAATTTCAGAGCTAAATAGGAGAACCAGAAATCAAATGAAAAATAAGAAACAAAAAAATAAAAGCTGGGCAGTGCTGGTTGAAGAAGATTCAGATGAGGAATCAGAAATAAAAAGCTTGACTTCCCTCTATACGGATGGGGAAAACAATGAGCAGAAAATTAGAATCAATAACGATGACATTAATATAGAAAAACTCAAGCTAAAACAAAAAATGGGAAATAGAGATTGGGCAATTGAATAACTAAAAATAATGGCCATTCAATTGAGTAGGGTTTGGAAGGATGAGAAGGAACAAGAACTAAACTCAATAAGAATACCTAGAAGCAAAAAAAAAAGCATTTGAATAAGGTATACAAAACTAAATGCACCACTAGAGCACAGGCTAAATCCATAAGAGATGTATAAGTACATCTATTGGAATATTAGGGGAATAGCAAACCCCCCCTCAAGAAATAGATTTAAAAAACTAATATATATGCATAAAATTAATCTAATTTCGATAGCTGAACCTATGGTGGATAAAGCTCATCTAAATTATTATAGAAATTTATTAGGATTTGAAAATGTGTATGCTAATAATAATGGAAAAATTTGGATCTGATGGAAAGATAACTTACATATAAAAATATTAAAAGAAACTAAAGCTAAAGAATAAACTTTAGCTTAAGTCAAGATGAAAATGAAATAATAACAATAATTTATGCAAAGAATAAAAGAGAAGAGAGAAAAGAATTATGGGAGGAAATGAATAAAATTTCGATGGAAAAAAAGCCTTGGATTATCAGTGGAGATTTTAATATAGTTAGAAGCATTAAAGAAAAGAAGGGTGGTAGGACACCTAATAAAGGAGGGATGTCTCACTTTAATGATATAATAAATAAAACAAATTTAATAGAAGCTAAATTTTTAGGCTCACAGTTTACATGGTGTAACAACTGGAGGAAAAAAGGCACAATATGGGCGAGACTGGATAAAGTTTTATTTAATTTTAAATGGCTAGATCAAGTTGGCTCTATAGAAGTGAAGCACTTAAACAGAACCTGCTCTGATCACAGCCCATTATTAATCACGATTAAAAAATCTACTCATATAGGAGGTTCCTTTAGATTCCAGATTTCTTGGTGTTTACACCATGATTTTTTAAAGATGGTGAAACAGTCTTGGAATAAAGAAACAATAGGAAATCCTATTCAAATATTAAATAATAAATTGAGTAGATTAAAAGTTGAATTAAAAAAGTGGAATAAGGATACTTTTGGGAATATAATAAAAAATATAAGAGATGCAGAGGAACTAGTATTAAAAAGGGAAATAGAATTTGAAAAAACTCAAAATATAGATAATAGAAGTGCTCTTAGCAAAACACAAGCAGAATTAAATCTAAAAATATTAATGGAAGAGGTTTTTTGGAAACAAAAATCTAAAATTAAATGGCTTAAAGAAGGGGATAAAAATACAAAGTTTTTTCAAAAAATATCTAAGTTAAAATATCAGAAACATAGAATTAGAGGTATTAAAGATAATAGGGAAGAATGGCTTGAAAAAGTTTCAGACATTCAAAGCTATTTCCCAAAATTTTTTGAAAACCAATTAAGTGGAACAAGAGAACTTAAAGAAAATTCACTTTAAAAAAACATAGAAAATAAAATCACCATAGAAGATAATAACATGCTTACTAAGCATCCAGAAGAAGAAGAAATCAAAATAGCGATATATAGTATGAACAAAGATAGTGCAGCTGGACCGGATGGATGGAACAACTATTTTTTCCAAGCCTGTTGGGATATAATAAAGAAGGATATAGAAAAAGTGCTTAATAGTATATTTTGTGGGGCTGAATTTGTAAAAAAATGGGGAAGTTTTCATATTATTCTTATCCCTAAAATAGAGAATCCACAGAAAGGAGAAGATTTTAGACCAATAAGCCTATGCAACACTATTTACAAAATTGTTTCTAAAATTTTACAAAATAGATTAAATTCAATTTTACCTAAGATTATTTCTGAAGAACAAACTAGTTTTATGAAGAATAGATTAATAATAGAAAATATATGCTTGGCTAAAGAGATGAGTAGAGAAATAGGATCCAAATCAAGAGGGCAAAATGTTATTATAAAATTAGATCTATCCAAGGCTTTTGATAGAGTAGAATGGAGCATTCTCTATTCTATCATGAGAAAGATGGGTTTCTCCGAAACTTGGATATATTTGATTTATAGATGTATTTCTAATACATGGGCTAGAATTATCAAAAATAGAAAGGTAGGAGAAGAAATAATTCCAGTTAGAGGTTTAAGACATGGTGATCCACTTTCACCATCATTATTTAACATTTATCTGGAACTTTTAATAGTTAACCTTAAAGATAAAACGAGGAAGGGTAGGATAGGCACATTCAAACAGCCGAGGAACACATCATTAGTGAGTTGTCTTTCATATGCAGATGATGTAATTATATTCACTAATGGCAGTAGCAAATAACTACATAATCTGATGAACTTATTGAAATGCATGGAGGAAGAAACAGGTCAAAAATTAAATAAAAAAAATACCAATACATGATATCACATAAGGCTCCAATTGCATTAGCTCATAAAATCAAAAACATTTTAGGCTTCTCCCATAATAAAAAAGAAATGATCTATTTGGGCTGCCCGATATATAAAGATAAACTTGAGATAATATATTTAGAATTTTTATTAGATAAATTAAAAAAAAATTCTCGGGATGGAAAGAGGAATATTTAAGTATGGCGGGTAGAATTACTTTAATAAAACACGTTTTAGAAAGTCTTCTAATGCATAATATTATGATAATTCAACCTTCAATTTGTATTATTAAGAAAATTGAAAAAGAATTAGCTAACTTTTTATGGGGAAAAAAAGAGGGCAAATATAAATTACATTGGAAAAAATGGAGAGACTTATGCTACCCAGTTCAAGAAGCTGGATTGGGTTTTGTTAATCTTATGGATTTAGCAAAAGCATGTGCAAGTAAGAGATGGTGGAGGTTGAAAGAAAATAACAGGCTATGGTCAAAATTAATGAGGGCAAAATATTGTATTAAGGATGATATCAATAAAGTAAAGAATAAAAATAAGTGTTCACAGATATGGACACAAATGCTTAAGCAAAAAGAATTAGTAGATAGATTTTCTACACTTACTAAAAAGGATGGAAATGGAATTTAAGTTCGGATGGAGCATTCTCACTAAAAACGGTCAAAAATGAATTAAGAAAAATGTTAAAAGAACATAAATTATTCAAATGGGCTTGGAATAATGATAATCCACAAAAAATTAAAACTTTCATGTGGAAAGTTTTATCTAATATTATCCCAATTGACAATAATTTAAAGAAAAAAGGTATTAAACTCGTATCTAGATTCGAGTGTTGCTTAAATGAAATTGAAACATTGGATCATCTCCTTTCACATGAGAGAGTAGCAGCGGAGCTATGGAAAAGACTAGGTTTAGAAATGAATTTAAAATATGAACATCTAAACTTGAAATGTAGGCTTCAGAAATGGATTAACCTTAAAGTTTCTAGTCCAGTGCAGAAATGGATTAAAATTAATGTTCCATTATTAGTTATCTGGTGCATTTGGAAGGCTAGAAATAAAAGTAGATTCGAAGGTCATAAGCTGATAATAGAAGATATCTAGAAAGATATTAAGGAAGAAAGAAGTAAAATTTCAGAATTGTACCCTATAAAAAGTCAAGGCTCGAAGAGGAATAAAGAAACTTTAATTTTTTGGAATCTAAAAGAACATCAACCTAAACATTTTAAAGTAATATGTATAAAATGGGAAAAACCACCTCAAGTTAGGATAGCTCTAAACACAGATGGTAGCTTCGATAGAGATATGGGCGAGGCAGGAGGTGGAGGAGTTATTAGAGACTCGAAAGAACGGCTAATATTAGCCTTCAGTAGAAAGATGCAAGCATCCTCGGCCGTTCATGCTGAGATATTAGCTTTAAGAGAGGGTATTAGTTATGTAGAAAATTAGAAATTAAAGATATAGATATTCAAATAGATTCGAAAATTGTTGTTAATTTAATCAAAAAGTAGACTATGATGTGGAAATATGAAGATGACATAGAGGATATTTTAAATGATATGAAATTGTTAAACTTTTCTATGAAGCACATTTTCAGAGAGGCGAATGCATTAGCAGATATTTTAGCTAAAGAGGGAAAAAAGAAAGGTGATCAGAATTATAATGAAAAGAATTTACCAAAAAAATTTACTGGAATATTAAAACTTGATAGTAAAGAGTTTCCTTATATTAGAAAAAATAAAAATATTAATTAGAACTTTCCATTCAAATAGGAAAATAAGCCCGTATAAGAGATCACCCTGGTCCTAAGGGGCGATCGAGATAAGGTAAGTGGCTTTTGTTATTCTGTTTGTTTTTTTTCCTGCTTTTCTATTGTTTTCTATTGGTAGAAAGAAGGAAGAAATTGAAATTAATTGAAATAACATCAGGGGACTGGTTTGGGAAAAGATAATGGATTTTTAGATGTGTAGTATGCTCTGAAGGTACATATTGTTCTGCTTGTCCGTAGTTTGATCGATTATTCTGATTGGAAGGCTAGATATGTTTAAATGGTATTGTTAGTAGTGGGTATTATATATGTTGGAAGTCTGTGCTGTCTTTCTGGATGTCTGTGTTATTAAGTGTGTGATGCTGGTAGTTGTTGGAAGTCTGTTTCTATTGTATATAGGAAGTCTGTATTAAATAGGTCCAATCTATGTGGGTTAAAGAGGATAGTGAAGGAATGAAAAGCAAAAAGATGAAAGAAAGCAGAACATTTCAAAAAAATCAGAACTGCAATGGAGATGTACCTGATGCTTCAAGTCATATTGATAATTGATCCAAACAGGGAAGGGGGGATACAAGTCAAATTGATAATTGATTTAAGTCTGATGCAATCTGTATAATAGATTTGATCTTGTGCAGGAAAAAAGTGCAGGTGAATGAATATAAATAACAGCATTCAATAATTAAATACATGGGAGGACAACTTATAAAGATGTTCAAAATCCCAGTTATCATTATAAGACAGTGGAAGGAGTTAGCTAAAAATGTTGGAGTGATAATCACATTCAGATTTAAAGAGATAAGAAACTGTTGAAGCACCGATATATAGAAAGAAGAAAAATAAAGCTTATTATACCCATCGAAAGATCATTAAAGCAAGACAAGGGATAAGCTATCAGTATAAGGATAGTCATTAACTTTCAGAAAGAATTTCTTCTTGGACAAAAAGGTAAAGATAGGGGTCATAGATTAGCATAGCCATAGGACAAATAAAAAAACATTTTATTAGATTGGTCAAATGTATTTTATTTTATTTGAAGAATGGGTGTAAAAGGGCTAAGGGTAGATGATAGTTTGTATTAACGTTATTCCTCTGCCAAAAGAGAGGGTTATTATTAATAAATATTATTTTATTAATATTATATAGATAAATAGTTAAATAGATTGAATGATATATAAATAAATTGAATCATTTATATAGATGATAGACAGATATACATATTAAGTTAGATAGATATATAGATAGAAGATAGATAGAGAGATAGATTGATTGAAATTAAGTTAGAGATATAGAATGACTAATAGATAAATTGATACATAGAGAGATATACAGATTGACATATATATTGATAGTTAGATATATAGTTAGATAGATAGTTTGAAATATAGATAAAGAGATAAATAGATATACATATAGAAAAATTAACAAAATAATAAAATAATATTTAAAAAAGATCGACAAAAAGATAGATAGATAGACAAAGAGATAGACAGATATAAAGACACAAAGATAGATAGACAGATAGATAGATAGATAGAAACAAATATAGACAGATAAAAGATAAAAGATAGACAGTTAATTAAACAAATAAATAGATAGATAGACAGACAGACAGATAGATAGACAGACAAATATAAAGAGAGACAAATAGATTGACAGTTAGATAAATAGCCAGATCGATAGAGATAGATCGATAGACAAATAGACAGATAGATAGATAGATATATAGACAGATAGACAGACAGATAGATAGATAGACAAATAGAAAGACTAATATATAGACTGATAGATTGATAGATAGTTAGATAGAGAGATTGATGGGCAGATAGATAGATAGGTAGATAGGCAGATAGGCAGCCAGAAAGACAGACATATAGATATATAGATAGATAGATGGACAGACAGATAGATAGATAAACAGATAGACAGATAGAGAGACTTATAGATAGATAGATAGATAGAATGATAGGTAGATAGAAAGACATACAAATAGATAAACTGATAGATAGATATATAGACAACTAGATAGAGAGATAGACATATAGTCAGACAGATTGACTGACAGATAGAAAGATTGATATATAGACTGATAGACACACAGATAGACAAAAGATAGAAAGATATATAAATAGATTGATAAAAAGACAGATCAATTATTAGACAGACAGACAGATATATATATATAGATACATAAATAGATAGACAGATAGATAGAGAGACATATAAATAAGCAGATAGATACATAGATAGATAGATAAATAGATTATTGAACAGATTACAAATAGACATAAAGTTATATTGACATATATAGAATGATAGAGAGACATATAGATTAAAAAATAGATAGACAAATAGACAGACAGACAGATACATAGATAGATATACCTTATATATAGACAGACAGATAGACTAAAAGATAGATAATCAAATAGACTAACAAATAGACTGACAAATAGATAGATAGATAGACAGATATACAAATAGATTGGCCAACAAATAGACTAATAGATAAACAGACAGATAGACATAAAGATAGAGAGAGATATATATAGACAGATAGAGAGATAGGATAGACAACCAGATAAAAAAAGATAGATAGACAGATAGATAGATAGACAGATAGATAGATAGACAGATAATAGATAGACATAGATAGATAGATAGACATATAGTAAAATAGATAGATAGATAATTAGATAGACATAGAAAGATAGATAGATAGGCACACATATAGCCAAACAGATAGATAGAACATATAGACAGATAGTTAGACAGATTGATTGATTGATTGATAGACAAACAGATAGACAGACAGACAGATAGATAGATAAATAGAAGTACAGATAGACAGAGAGATAGACAAATATACATATAAATAGATAGATAGTTAAACACATAGAAAGATAGACAACAAGATAAGTATAAAATTAGACATATAGATAGATATATTAATCGACAATTAGAAAGATTGATAGATAGATTGATAGACACACATATAGACAAATAGATAAATAGATAGATAGACAAAAAGTAGACAGATAGATACAATGACAGATAGACAGACATATAGAAAGAAAGATAGACAGACATATAGAGAGAAAGATAGACATATAGCTAGATACAAAGATATAAGACATATAGATAGATAGATAGACACACATATAGACAGAAAGATAGACAGACATATAGACATAAAGATAGATAGATATATAGTCACCAAGTAGAAAGATATATAGAAAGATAGATAGATACACAGATTGACAGATAGATAGACTAATAGATTGACAGATAGATAGACAAATAAATATAAATAGAGATAGATAGACATACATACAGACATATAGATAGTAAGATAGATAGATAGATACAAAAACATATAGATAGACAGATAGATAGACACACATATAGACATAAAGATAGATAGATAGATAGATAGATAGACAAATAGATAGATATATAGCCACCAAGTAGAAAGATATATAGAAAGATAGATGGATACATAGATTGACAGATGGATAGACTGATAGATTGACAGACATATAGACAAATAAATATAAATAGAGATAGATAGACAGACAGACAGACATATAGATAGTAAGATAGATATATAGATACAAAAACATATAGATAGATAGATAGATATATAGACATATAGACAGACAGATAGATAGATAATTAGATAGACTGATAGATTAAAAGATAGACAAAAGATACACAAATAGATAGAAAGATATATAGACAAATCGATAGATAGATAGATAAATTAATAGATAGATAGATAGATAAATAGATAGACGTATAGACCGAAAGATATACAGACAAATGGATAGATAGATAGACGGATATATAGACATATAGATTGATAGACAGATAGAAAAACAAATAGATAGATAGATAGATAGACAAATAGATAGACAGACAGACAGATTGATTGATTGATTGATTGATTGAAGACAAATAGAAAGATTGAAATATATATAGATATATAGATAAATAGATAGATAGATAAAGAGAGATAAAAAGATATATAGACAAAAAGATAAACTGATACATAGACAGATAGATAGACAAATAGACATACATGTAGAGAGATAGAAAGATAGACATATAGATAAATACATAGAAAGATAGATAGATAGACAGACAGATAGATAGACAGATAGACAGGCAAATAGACAGACTGATTGATTAACAATAAATAGAAAGTTAGATATTTAGATTGATAGATAAATAGTCAGACATATAGAGAGACTGATAGACAAAACAATAGAAAGACATAGATAGATATATTCAAAAAATGTAGTAGACAAATAGATAGATAGACAGATAAACAATCAGATAGACAATCAGATAAACAAACAGATAGAAACATAGATAGATAGATAGATAGGCAGATAGATAGACAGTCATACAGATATATATACAGATAGATAAATAGATAGATAGACAGATTGATAAATAATCATATAAACTAGTATATTGATAGATAGATATATAGACAAATACATAACTAGACAGATAGACATACAGATAGTTGTACAGATAGATAGACAAATGGATAGACACATAGATAGAACATATCTAGAGATACATAAATAGATAGAGAGAGAGAGAGAGAACAGATAGACAAATAGACAGACAGATAGATGCAAAGATAGATAGATAGATAGGAAGACAGTTAGACTAAAAGATAGACATATAGTTAGTTAGTTAGTTTGTTAGTTAGATAAACTGATAGAAAGATAGATAGACAGATAGATAGATACATAGATATATAGACAAATAGACTAATATATAAACTGACATAGAGAGAAAGATAAATAGCTAGATAGATAGATAGACAGTAGATATATAGATAGATAGAAATACAAATATATAGATAGATAGATAGACAAATAGATAGATAGGCAGATAGATAGAAAGAGATATAGATAATTATATAGAAAAAGTGATAGATTGACATAAAGATAGATAGACATATAGACAGACAGACAGATAGAAAATAGATATATAGACATATAGATAGATAGACAGATGGATATACATCCAGATATACAGAAAGATAGCAAAATAGATAAAAAGATAGATAGACAGAAAGATAGATAGATGGATATACAGATAGATCGTTAGACATATAGACAGACATATAAATAGACAAATAGAATGATTGATAGACATATATATAGAGAAATCAATACATAGACAGATAACTAGATAGTAGTTAGATAGCCATGTAGACAAATACATAGATAGACAAATAGATATAAAAATAGATAGACAAATAGATAGATAGATACATAGATAGATAGATAGAATGATAGTTAGACATATAGATAGACAGAGAGACAAATATACAGATAGACAGACATACAAACATATAGATAGATAGATAGACATACAGATAGACTAACAATTCTACAAATTGATAGACTAAAAGATAGACTGATAGATAGAAAGATAGATAGAAATATTGATAGACAGACATATAGAAAAATTGATAAATATACAGATTGATAGATACATAGAAAAACTAATACATAGATAGATAGATAGACAGATAAGTACATAGATAGATAGACAAATAGACTAATAGATAAACAGACATATAGAAATACAAATAGACATATAGATAGACATGCACATAGATAGACAGATAGACAAACAGATAAAAAGTTTTATAGATAGATAGATAGATAGACAAACACAAAAACAAATAGATAGATAGACAAATAGAAAGATAGACAAATAGATAGACAGATAGATAAACAAACAGATAGACATAGAGATAGATATATATACTCAAATAGATAGATAGATATATAGTCAGAAAGATATATAGTCAGATCGTCAAATAGATAGACAAACAAATAAATAGACAAATAGATTGACATACAGATTGGTAGATAGACATATAGATAGACAGACAGATACACGGATGGATAGATTGATAGAAAGACCTAAAGATAGACAGACAGATAGATAGATCAAATGACAAAAAGATAGACAGACAGATAGATAGACATATCAACTAATTGATAGACAAATAGATATATAGATAGATAGACAGATAGATAAATACATAGAAAGGTAAAAAGATAGATAAAAACATAGATAAACAAAATAGACAGAAAAATAGACATATAGATAAAAGACAGACAGATAGACATATAGATAGAAAGATAGATATACAAACAAATATATAGAAAGATAGAAAAATAAATAGATAGGTAGGTAGAAAGATAAATAGATAGATAGATCGATAGATCTATAGACAGATAGATAGATAGATAGACATACAGATAGACAGATAGATAAATAAATTATATAGACAATTAGATAGAAAGATAAAAATATAGATAGATAGATCGATAGATAGATAGATAGATAGACAAAAAGATATACAAATAGATAGCCCTCCAAATAAATAAATCGATAGACAGACAGGTAGATAGTTAGATAGAAAGAAAGATATATAGACAAATATTAACACATATAGACATACATATAGAAAGAAAGATTAAAAGACTGATAGATATACTAATAAATAGATAGAGAGATAGATAGATAAACATAGAGAGAGACAACAAAATAAATAGATATACAGATATATAGACAGATAGACAAATATATTGACAAATAGATTGATAGATATACATACAGATAGATAGACATAGATAGAGACAGAAAAAGAGAAAGATAGATAGACAAATATATAAATATAAAGATAGAGAGACAAATAGATAGACAAATAGATAGATAGATATATAGTAATATAGACAGAAAGATAGACTATTAGATAGACAGTCATATAGTCGATCATATAGCCAGACATATAGACTGACAAATAGGCAGACTGATAGAAAGACTGATAGATAGATAGATAGATAGACACATAGACACATAGATAGATAGATAAACAGATAGCTAGACAGACAGATAGATAGATAGATAGATAAATAGATAGCTAGAGAGACAAATAGACAGATAGATAGATAAACAGATAGATAGATAAATAGACATATAAACAGACAAATAGACAAAAAAAATAAAAAAAATATATAAAGACATATATATAGATATATTGATAGAAAAATAGATAGAAAGATAGATAGACTGATAGGCAGAAAGATAGACAGACTTATAGATATACAGATAAACAAATAGATAGACAGACAGATAGATAAATAAATAAATAGACAGTTAGACAGATAGACAGACAGACATATAGGCAAGTAGATAGATAGATAGATAGATAGACAAACGGGTAGATAGATAGATAGACAAATAGTTAGATAGACAGATAGACAGATAGATATATAGACAGATAGACAGACAAATATATAGATAGATAGATAGACTGTTAGATAGAGATATAGATAGAGAGACAGATAGACAGACATATAGTTAAAAAGATGAACTGATAGATTAACAGATAGATATCAGACATATAGATCTATAGATAGACAGTCAGATAGAAATACTAATAGACAAATTGATAGATAGACAATTAGACAGAGAGATAGCCACACAGATAGATAGATATATAGACTGACATATAGATAAATAGATAAATAGACAAATAGATAGGCAGATAAATAGATAGATAGATAGATAGATGAAAAAATAAATAGATAAATAGATATACACAAATAAAGAGAGATAGAGAGACAAACAGATATATTGACTAATAGACAGATATATATACATATAGATAGCTAGATTTATAGACAGACAGATAGACAAATAGATAGATACATAGATACACATATAGATATATAGACATATATATAAATAGATAGACAGGCAGACACATAGACAAATAGCACACAAATAGATAGTCAAATAGATAGAAAAATAGATAGACAAATAGACATACATGTATACAAACAGACAGATATATAGATAAACAGAAAGATAGATAGACATATAGTCAGACATTTAGACTGATAGATAGAAAGATAGATAAAAAGCCTGATTGACACATTGATAGATAGATAGATATATAGATAGATATATAGATAGACAGATAGATAGATAAATAGATAGACAAATAGATAGAGAGATAAATAGATAGATAGATAAATAAAAATATAGATAGATAGACAAATAGAGAGATTGATTTATTTATTTATTTATAGACTAACAGATAGACAGAAATTCAAATAGACAGATAGACAGAAAGACAGACAGATAACTAGAAACATAGACATACAGATACACAGTCATATATACAAAAAGTCAGACAGATAAACATACATATAGACACTTAGACAAACAAACAGATAGATCGATAGATAGAGGGACAAATAGATAGATAGACTGATAGATAGATAGACTAATAGACAAACATACATACAGATAGATAGATAAAAGGAAACTTAAATAGACATACAGATAGATAGTTAGATAGTTAGATAGTTAGTTTAGATAAATATGTGTGATAGATATATAGAAAGATAGATAGACAGATAGATAGATAGATATATAGATAGATAGACAGATAGATAGATGAATAGATAGATAGATAGATAAATAGATAGGTAAACATACAGATTGATAAAAAGGTTCATAGATAGGTTGACAAATATATAGGCAGACAGATAGTTGAAATAGAAAATTGAGATAGATAAACAAAAAGATAGAGAGAAAGATAGTCAGATAGTTATGTAGACAGATAGATATATAGACAGACAGATAGATAAATAGATAGATAGATAGATATATAGACATAAAGACTTACAGATAAAAAAATAGATAGATAGAGAGATAGATAGACAAATAGAAAGACACAAAAATAGATATACAAATTGATAGATTGAAAAAAATATAGATAGACAGACAAATAGACAGACATACATACATATAGATAGTAAGATAGACAGATAGATAGATAGACAGACAAATAGATAGACAAATAGAGAAATATACATATAGATAGAAATATATATATAAATATTGATAGCCAAATAAATAAATAGGTAGATTGACAGACATACATATAGAAAAACCATATATAGACATATAGTAGACCGATAAATAGATAATTAGAAAAACACATAGAGAGACAGATAGTGTGACATATTGATATACAGATAGATAGACATATTGATAGAATCACAAATAAATAAATAGATAGATAGATAGATAGACATATAGATAGAAAGATAGATAGTTAGATAGACACATAGATAGAAAGATAGACAGTTAGATAGACAGAAAGATAGATATACAGAAAGACATACATATAGAATGATAGATAGAAATATAGATAGATAGACAGTTAGATAGAAAGATATACATATAAACTGATAGATAGATAAACAAAAAGATAGACTAATAGATTGACACATAGATAGAGAGATAGATATAGAGATAGATAGAAATACAGATAGACTAATTGCTATATAGATAGATAAACAAAGATATGGATAGACAGTTAGATAGACAGAGAGATTGACAGCTTCACAGATAGATTGACAAATAGATAGATAGATTGATAGATAGACAGACGGATAGACAAATAGAAAGATAGATAGAAAGATAAACTGATAGATAAATAGATATATATATATATATATATATATAGACATATAAATAGATAGACAAATAGAAAGATATAGAGATAGACAAATAGAAAGATAGAAATACATATAGACAAATAGATCTATAGATAGTTAGAGAAAAAGATAGATAATCACATAGATAGATAAAAAGATTACTAGATAGATAGACTGATAGATAGAAAGATAGATAGACATACAGATAGATAGAAAATAGAAAGATAGACAGATAGATAGACATTTAAATAGACACATAGACAGACACTTGATAGAAAGATTGATAGACAGATAAACAAAGTAATAGAAAGGCATATTGACAAATAGATAGATAGATAGACAGATAGATTGACAATAGTTATAGATAGATAGACATACAGATAAAGAGAATGATAGATAGACAGATAGTTAGAATTATAGATAGATAGAAAGATAGAAAGATAGACAAATATAAAAATAGAAAGATAGATAGATAGATAGATAGATACACTGATACACAAACATATAGTCAGACAAATAGATAGACAAGTAGATAGAAAGATAGATAGACATATAGATAGATATATAGATAGTCAAACAAATAACTACACAAAAAGATAGAATAATAGAAAGACTAATAGATAAGTAGATATACAAACAAATACATAGTTAGATATATAAAAAGTTAGAAAGATAGATAGACAGACATATAGACAAATAAATAGATAGACAAATAGATAAATAGATAAAAAAACAGAAAGATAACAAGATAAACAAACAGATAGAAAGACAAATAAAAATATAACTAGACAGACAAATAAACAGTCATATAGAAATATAGACAAATAGATATATAGATAGACAAATAGACATATAGCTAGATAGATATATAAATACACTGATATATAGACAAATACATATATAGATAGATAGACAGATAGATACAATGACAAATATAAAAATATATATACAACTAGATAAAGAGAAAGATAAACAAACACAGATAGTTAGATAGGCATATAGACAAACACATTGACAGACAAATAGATAAACAGGTAGATAGATGTATAAACAAATAGATAGATAGATAGATATACATACATAAAGACAAACATATAAACAAACAAATAACCAAACATATACATATATATGTATACAGATAGATAGATAGGTAGACAGACAGATAGACAGAGTAAAAACTGACATATAGATAGTTAGATAGAGAAATATATATACACAAAGATAGACAGGCAGTAGATAGAAAGATAGACACATAGATAGATATACATATTGATAGACAGAAAGATAAATCACATAAAGATAGATTGACATTTTGATATATAGACAGATAGATTAAGAGATAGACAAATAGACAAACAAATAGATAGCCAAATAGTCAGAAAGATAGATAGATAGACACATTTAGACAGATAGACAAACAAATCAACAAATTGAAATAATGACAAACTTACAGATAGATAGATAGACATATAGAGAAAAAGATAGAATGATTGATAAATAGATAGATAGACAGACATATAAGAAAAAATGATAGATAGACAAATAGACAAATAGATAGATAGATAGATACATAGACTATTAGACATAAAGATAGACAGACAGACAGACAGATAGATAGATAGATAAATAGATAGATAGTCAGACATATAGACAGATAAATAGATAGACAGACAAATAGACAGATAGATAGATAGACAGATAGACAGACAGAGAGATAAATAGATAGATAGACATATAGATAGATAGATAGAGAAATAGAGAGACAGATAGATAGATAGATAGACAATTGGAAAGACAATTGACACATAGACTAACATATAGACTAAAAATTAATAGACAGAAAGATAGACTAATAGATAGATAGATAGATAGATATAAAAATCGATAGATAGACAACTAGACATACAAATAGACAGATAGATATATAGACAAAAAGAGACACATTTAGATAGACAAATAGACATACAAATAGATAGACAGTTAGAAAAATAGATAGACAGACAAATAGTTAGTTAGATAGATAGTTTGATTGATTGATAAATAGATAGACATATAGTGATTTAGACAGATAGACAGTAAGATAGATAGATAGATATACAAATAGATAGATAGATAGACAAATAGATAGATAGATATATAGATAACTAGATAGAAAGAGAAAAAAAATATACAAATAAATAGACAATTAGAAAGACAGATAGACAGACATATAAACATACATTTATAAAAACCTTTAGATAGAGAGAGAAATAGATAGATAATTTGATAGATAGATAGATATACAGATAGATAGAGAGATAGTTATATATACATATACATAAAATGATGAATAGAACGATAAATAGACATATAGATAGATAGATATATTGATAGATAAATATAAAAATAAATAGATAGAAAGATAGATAGCTACATTGATAGATAAACAGCCGGATAGAAAGAGAGAAAAATAATTAAACATACAAATAGATAGATAGATACACAGACAAATTGATACACAAATAGATTGACATATAAATAAACAGACTGATAGACATACATATAGACAGATAGATACACAGACAAATAGATAACGAGATAGATAAACATATAGATAGATAGATATATAGAAAAAAAGATAGACAGATAGACAAATAGATAGAAAGACTGATAGATAGACAAACAGATAGAAAGATAGACAAATAAATAGACTGACATATAGATAGACATATATATATATATATATATATACACACACAAATAGATATGTATATATGAAGACAGATAGATAGATAGATAGATAGATAGACAAATAGATAGAAAAATAGACATATAGAAGATTTATAGATAGACAAACAGATAAAAATATAGATAGACAGACAGATAGACAAACATTGAGCCAGACATATATAAAGACTGATACATAGATTAATAGACATATAGCTAGATAGATAAATAGATAAATATACAAACAGAAAGAAAAATGGATAGATGGATAATGGATAGATACACAGAAAAATAGATAGACAAATATACAGACTGATGGTCAGAAAAATTAATAGATAGATTGACAGATAGATAGATAATAGACAGATAGACAAACAAATAGACAGATAGATAGATATATACATTGATAGATAAATAGATAGATAAACAAACAAATATATAGATAGATAGATAGACATAAAGCTAGACAGATAGAGAGATAGATACACAGATAGATAAATAGACATTTAGAGAGACAGATAGATATATAGATAGATAGATAGACAGACAAAAAGATAGACATATATATATATACATATATATATATATAGACAGATAGATAGGTAGATATATAGATAGACAGATATATAGATAGATTGATAGACAGATAGATAGACAAATAGACATATAGATAGATACATAGATAAACAAACAGATAAAAATATAGATAGACAGATAGTAGACAGACAAATAGATAGACAGATATAAAGACTGATACATAGATTAATAGACAAACAGATAGATATATAAATAGATAAATAGACATGCAGAAAGACAGATGGATATATACATAGAAAAATAGATAGACAAATATACAGACTAATGGTCAGAAAAATTAATAGATAGATTGACAGATAGATAGATAATAGATAGATAGACAAATAAATAGATAGACAGATAGATATATATATATACAATGATAGATAAATAGATAGATAAACAAACAAATATATAGATAGATAGACAGACATAAAGTTAGACAGATAGAAAGACAGATACATAGATAGATAAATAGACATTTAGAGAGATAGATAGATATATAGATAGACAGACAGACAGAAAGATAGAGACATAGATAGACAGAAAGATAGATAGACATATACACTATTAGGTAGACAAAGTGACAAATATATAGATAAATAGAAGAATAGAGCAAAAGATATATAGACATATAGATAGATAGATAATAGTTAGATAAATCGAAAAATAGATAGAAAGGCAAATAGATAAACTAATAGACAAACAAATTGATTGATTGATTGATAAATAGATAGATTGATTGATTGACAGACGGATAGACATACAAATAGATAGACAGATAGACACATTGATAGACAAATAGATAGATAGATAAATAAAAATTTAGATAGACTAATAGATAGATAGATAGATAGATAGATAGATAGACAAACAAAAAGACAGAAAGATATACAAAAAGATCAACATACATATTGATAGACAAATAGACATAGATAGATAGACAGATAGATAGAGATACAGATAGATAGAATTATAGACAAATAGATAGACAGATAGATAGATTGAAAACTTCACGAATAGATAAAAACACTGATAGATAGACTAATATACAAATAGATACATAGATAGATAGATAGATAAACAAATAGTTCAATAGACATATCGACAGTTAGATAGATAGATAGATAGATAAATATATAGATAGACAAATAAATAGATACATAGAGATATAGATGGATAAAAAGATAAATAGATAGTAAGACAGATAGATAGATAGACAGATAGAATGACTGATACAATTTTTTGATAAACAGACAAAAAAATAGATAGATTTACAAATATATAAATAGACATATAGACAGACATATAGATAAACAAATAGATAGATAGATAGATAGAGAGAAAAATAAATAGAAAGATAAACAAATAGATAGATAAACAAATAAATAGACAGATACGCACATAGACAGAGAGACATAGATAGACAGAAAGATAGATAGATAGATAGATAGAATGATATATAGACATCTAGACAGACAGTTAGACAGACATATAAACAGATAGATAGACTAATAAGATATCAAATAAATAGACACATAGATAGAAAGACAGATAGACATATAGTTAGACAGATAAATAGACATACAAATTGATAGACAAAAACACATACACATAATTAGACAGATAAATAGACAGACACAGAAAGATAGATAGATACTCAGATAAACAGATAGATAGATAGATAGATACATAGAAAGATAGATAGACAGCTAGATATAAGATAGTTATATAGATAGATTGACTAACAGAAAGATAGACAAATAGATAGATAGATAGATAGACAAACAGATTGACATATAGATATATACATAGATAGATAGACATATAAATAGACAGATAGATATACAAATAGATAGATAGACATTTATATAAAGATAGATCGACACATAGAAAGAAAGATATTGAGTCTCATAGATAGACATATATATATATATAGATAGATTGATTGATTGACAAACATATAGAAAGATAGATAGACACACAGATAGACAAATGCTAGATCGATAGATAGACAGAAAGATATACATATAGATAGACAGATAGACATATTGATAAATAGATAGATAGATAGATATACTAATAGATAGATAGTTAGATAGATAGATAGATAGATAGATAGCTTTACAGATAGATTAATAGACAGATAGAAATAAAAATAGATTGACAGATATAAAGAAAAATAGATAGACAGATAGACAGATAAAAAAATAGATAAACTGTTAGATAGATAGATATATAAAAAAGCAAAAAGATAGACGAACAGATAGGCATATAGATAGACAGACAAATAGATAGATATATAAATAGATGATAGACAGATAGATAGACAGATATACATATAGATAGTCATACAGATAAAAAGACAGATAGAATGATTGATAGATAGACAGATAGATAGACAAACATATAGAAAGACAGATAGACAGAAAAATATATAGTTAGATAGATGGATAGATAGTCATACATATATACAAACAAATATATAGAATAATAGAAAGACTAATAGATAGGCTGATAGTTAGATAGATACATAGATTGATATACAGAAAGATAGACAAATAGATAGATACACATATAGATAGACAACTAGACAGACATATAGATACACATATAGACAGATATATAGACATACATATAGACAAATATATTGACAGGCAGATAAATAGATAGATATACAGACAAATAGACTGACAGACATATAGATAGATGGATAGATTCATAGACAGATAGATAGACATATAGACATACAGATTGATAGACAGATAGATAAATATATAGATAGACAAATAGACAGAATTATAGATAGATAGACAAATATATAGCCAACCAGGTAGAGCGACAGATAAAAAGAAAGATATATAGACAGATGGATAGACAGATAGACAAACAAATAGATAGACATATAGATAGACATATAGACAAACAAATAGACATTTAGATAGATAGAGATATAAATAGACAGATAAATAGATAGATAGACACACATATAGATAGACACATAGACAGACAAATAGATATCTAGATAGCCAAACAGATACATAAATAGATCGACAGATAGATAGACAGATAGATAATTAGACATACGCTACTAAAAATAATTATAATAATGACCAAATTACCGACCTAAAAAATAGGTTGGTAATTCCTCACCAAATAAAGTCCATTTAGAGACCAAAAGGGATTTCAAAAAAAAATTTCGGACCAAATTTCCAACCAAAGACCGACCATATTTACTTACCAAATATTTTTGGTCAGAATTTGGTCTGTAAATTAGAAGGGAATTACCGAAAAAAATATTACCAACAAATTACCCACCATGTAACGACTAAAAATATATTATCATTAAAAATAGTCAATAAAGTGACTATCCAAAAAAATTATAATGTAGTAATTACCAACCATTAACCAACCAAAATTTGGTCGGTAATTCCTATGTTAAATTTTTTGATATTGATTTAAAAAAATATTTTAATTTTTAATAAATTTAAAAAGAAAATTAGTTGATATTTTATGATTAATATATTGATGTTTTAATTACTGAAAAAAAATTTGATGATTAAAATAATTAATATTTTAGCTGTGGTTATTAATTGAAAACTTCAAGTTATAAAATTTATAATGACTTAATGATTCAAATTCTATGATTTTATAAATATTTCATTTTTTATTAATAAAAAATAAATTGAATTCTTATATTTTTAGAACCATATAATATATATATATATATATATATATATATGAATACTATATTACTACATAATATTATTTTATTAATTTATTAAATAATAACATATATGGTTAAATACAAATATATTTCAAATATTTTATTATAAATTATTTATTTTTTATAAATTTATTTTTATCATATTTTATTGTATTTATATATATATATATATATATTTACATGCAGTTCAGTATTTATACAATCTTTCTATTGAAAAAAAAATTCGCTACGTGATTAACAATTAGCAAAATTTCTATCTTTCAAAGTTCGAACGAGAGGCAAAACATTACTACACGGAAGAAACCTAAATAAATCAATCATTTCTTGTTACCAAGTAATATTATCTTGTTCTTCTCCTTCGCAATGCTATATACATTTCTCCGTCTCTCTCAATTTGATTAGTACTGGCGAGTTTTCATTTTTATACAATAATCAGGTATTAACTTTTTTTAATTTTCGCCCGATTTTCTTTCTTTTTGCTTCTATTTTCATTTCACCTATTTGATTTTGACTATACATGATTAATGAAACTATAAATTGTCAGTGTAATTTTTGTTCTTTTACTATTTAAATTTTTAGGGTTTAATTAATTTCAAATACTAAATGTTTTCTTTTTGTTCTATCCTTTTGTAACTTAAGAAAATATATAATGCTTGATGTTTTCTACTTCTGTAACTTAAAAAAATTTAAATTAATGTTAATGGTTTTTATTTTTGTTGTCTCCAAGTAAATTATAATCATGTAACAGTATATATAAAGTTTTATACATTTATATAATCATATGACATTATATATAAATGTCTATAATTTAATTTATATAAATGTATTACATTATATATAAACACTGATATGTTTATATTAACATATAACATTATATATATATATTTATACATATGTATTAATCTTTATAAACATATCAAACAATACTTTATATAATCTTTATATAAATACTTTATATATATATTTATATATATATAAATACTTTATATATATACTTTATAAACAATACTTTATATATATATATATTTATATATATATTTATACATATGTATTAATCTTTATACATATGTTTATATTAATCTTTATATATATATATTAACATATATAAAGGCCCCATACAAATAGGGTTTTGGCAGAAAAACCCAAAAGATATAAAGTATATCAAACAATACTTGACAAAAGATTAGTAGAAGGATATGAAAGTTATATTTTACTCTATTTTTTTGTATTCTAGATTAGGTTTAAAGTGGGTGTAAAAGGGATAAGGGTAGAAGTAGTTTGTAAAAATGGTATTCCTCCGCCATAAGAGAGGGTGATAATTAACAATAAAACAACCTTAAAAAAATATGTCAATAATTAATTCTATCAATTTATTAATCTATTAATCTTTCTATTTTTCTAATTATCTATATGTTAATGTATCAATTTTTCTAATTTATTAATCTTTCTATCTAACTGTATAAGTATCTATACGTCTATCTATTTATCTATCTTCTGTCTATCTGTCTGATTGTCTATTAGTATAATTGTTTATCCATCTAACTATATAATTATCTATCTATTTCTCTATTTATCTATCTATATTTTAATCTATCTATCTATCTGTCTATATATCTATCTTTCTTTCAATCTTTCTTTCAATCTTTCTAGCAATCTGTCAATTTGTCTATCTACCTATCTGTATATTTATCTATTTGTGTATCTATCTCACTGTTTTAATCTGTCTATCTATCGATCTGTCTATCTATCAGTTTATCTATCAATCTATCAATAAATCTATATGTATGTCTAAGTGTCTATTTGTCAAACTATTATTCTATCTATATGTCTATCTATCTATCTATCTATCTATCTATCTATCTTTCTATATGTATATTAGTCTATCTGTGTCTCTATTGATCTGTCTATGTATCTGTCTATCTATCTATCTATCTATCTATCTGTCTATCTATCAAACTTATAATCTATTTATATGTCTATATGTCTATCTATTTATCTTTCTATTTGTATATCAGTCTATCAGTCTATCTGTCAATTTGTCTATATAAATATTAATCTATTATCTTTCTAACTCTCTTTATCTCTCTATTTGTCTATCTATCTATCTATCTATCTGACATTTCTAAATATATCTATCTATCTTTCTCTCAATGTGTCTATGTGTTTATCTGTCTACCTATATAAATGTCTATCTATCTATATGTATTGTTGTCTATCTTTCTATATGTTTATTTTACTATCTATCTATCTATTTATATATCTATCTATCTATCTATCTATCTATCTTTCTATCTGTCTATCTGTCTATCTGCCGATTTGTCTTTTATCTATTTGTCTATCTATTTTTTTATTTATTTGTCTATCTTTCTATTTGTCTTATATCTATCTGTCTATCTATTTATATGTTTAGCTATCTAACTATCTATCTATCTATCAATGTTTCTATCCATTGATCTCTCTATCTATCTATCATGTGTATTTGTTAATTTGTCTATCTTTATATCTATCTATCATTCTATATGTCAAAATGTATATATATCTATCTGTTTGTCTATTTGTCTATCTATGTATTTGTGTATCTATCTATCTATCATATGTCAATCAATCTATCTGTCTATCTATCTATCTTTCTATCTATCTATTTATGTTACAATTTATTTATGTATCTTTCTATCTATCTATATGTCTATCTGTTTATGTGTCTATGTGTCTATCTACCTATCTACCTATCTTCCTATTTGACTATCTATTTATCTTTCTATCTATGAATCTATGTTTATATTTATCTATCTATCTATGTATATCTTTATAAGACTATCTATCTATCTATCTTTCTTTCTATCATCTATCTATCTATCTACTCGGCTATCTATCTATCTATCTATATGTTTGTCTGTCTGTCTATCTATCAATCTATCTGCTTTGCTATCTATCTATCTGTTTGTCTATCTACCTATCTATTTGTCTATTTGTCTATTTGTCTATTTGTCTATCTATCTGCATATCTACATTTCTATCTATCTCTTAGTCTATATGAAAATTTGTCTATTTTATTATCTGTCAATATTTTTATTTGTATATCTATCTATATGTATATTTATCTATCTATCAATCTATTTATCTGGCAGTCAATTTGTCTATCTATGTATCTATTTATCTTTTTATCTATTTATCTGTTTATCTATCTATTTGTGTATTAGTCTATCTTTCTATTTATCTATCTATCTGGTCTCTCTGTCTGCCTATCTATTTGTCTATCTGTCTATCTATCTATCTACTTATCAACCTATATTTATTTATATTTATCTACCTATCTTTCTATTAGTCTATATGTCTATCTATCTATCTATTAGTGTACCTAACTATCTGTCTAATTGTCTAAGTGTCTATATGTCAAACTATCTATCTATCTATCTATTTATATGTGTTTCTATCTATTTATATATTTGTATATCTATTTATCTATCTATATTTTTATCTTTCTATCGTCGATCTATCGATCTTCCTAATTGTATATCTATCTATATATTTATCTAATTATGTCTCAATCTGTCTATCGATCTTTCTAACACCCTTACAATTTTTCAATATTTCAACTGCCAATCTGTCAATCAATCAATCTATGAATCTATCTTTCTATTTATCTCTCTATATATCTCTATCTATCTATATATCTAATAATCTATCTATCTAACTATATGTATATCCGTATATTTGTCTATCTGCCTCTCTATGCATCTACCTATCTTACTATTGTCTATTTGTCTATGTGTCTATATATCTATCTTTTTTCTATCTATCTATCTATTTGCATATCTATTTATCTGTCTATCTATCTATCTTTTTATATCTCTATCTGTGTATATGTCTATCTATCAATCTCTCTAAATAATTATCTATCTATCTTTTATATGTCTATCTGTCTATTTGTCTATGTGTATATTTCTCTATCTGCCTATATCAGTATATACCTATCTATTTGCCTATTTTCAATCAATCAATCTATCTAGCTATCTATCTGAATAACTTTCGATCTATCTATATGTCTATATACTTATCTGTCTTTCTTTCTATCTCTCGATTTGTCTATCGGTCATTCTGTCAATCTATTAAACTTCCAATCTATCAATTTGTTTATGTGTATATCTCTCTATTTATCTTTCTATATATCTCTATATATTTAAATCTATCTATATATCTATATGTCTATCTATTTCTCTATCTATCTAACTATCTGTCTTGCTATCTATTTTTTGATCTATTTGTCTATATGTCTATCTATCTATCTATCAATTTATCTACATGTCTATCTGTCTATCTATATATCTATCTATCTATCTATCTATCTATCTATCTATCTATCTGTATATATATATATGTATATATGTCTATCTATCTATATATTTGTCTATCTATCTATCTATATATTTGTCTATCTATCTATTTATCTATGTTTTGTCTATTTTTTTATATATCTATCTGTCTATCTATGTTTTATCTATCTATATATCTATCTATCTATCTACTTGTCTATTGTCTATTTATATATCTATCAATCTGTCTATATGTCGATCTATTTATCTATATATCTGACTATATATATATATATATATATCTATCTACATGTCTTTCTATTTATCTATCTATGTATATGTCTCTCTATGAATTTGTCTATCTCTTTATCAAAATATCTCTTTATTTTTCTATCTATTTATTAACCTATTTGTCTATCTTCCTTTCTTCCTATTTTTCTATATGTCTAACTATCAATTTGTAAATTTGTCAATCTATCTATCTATATATTTGTCTATCTTTCTATATGTCTATCTATTTATCTATCTATATTTCTATCTATATGTTTATTTTCTATATTTCTATCTATATGTTTATCTATCTGTCTTTATCTATTTATCTATCTATCTGTCTATCTATGTATTTGTTTATTTATCTACCATTTATATATATATTTGTCTGTCTCTCTATCTACCTAAATATAAGTCTATCTATCTATATATGTGTCTATCTACCTATTTACCTATTTTTTAATCAATCTATTGTCTTCCTATCTATCTATGTATCTATATGTTTATCTCTCTATATATTTATGTCTCTCTATCTATCTGTCTATCCGTCTATATGTCTAATTGTCTATCTTTATATCTATCTATCCATCCATTTGTTTATCTGTCAATCTATCTATTTATGTTCCTATCTGCCTATCAACCTATTTTCCTTTCTGGCTATCTAGTTTTTATTCTATCTATCAATCTTTCAATCTATCTTTAAATCTATAAATATATCTCTATATCTATATGTCTATCAACTATCTCTCTACCTCTCTATCTATCTATCTGTTTATCTATTTGTCTAAATATCTATCTATATGCCTATATGTCTACCTATCTAACTGTATATATGTCTATCTATATATCTATATATTTGTTTATGTGTCTATATTTATATCTACTTATCTACCTATCTACCTATCTACCTATCTATCTATCTGCCTATCAGTTTATCTATTTATCTGCTATTTGTCAATCTATAAATCTGTGTATATGTCTATATATATATATATATATATATATATATATATATATATCTATCTATGTATATGTCTATATGACTATCTATCTATCTATATATTTTTCTATCTATCTATCTATCTATATTCTTTTTTGCCTATTAGGCTATCTAGTTATCTGAATATCTATCTGTGTTTCTATATGTCTATCTATCATGTTATCTGTCTATCAGTCTAATTGTCTATTTGTCTATTTGTCTATCTATATATCTATTAATTTATCTATTTCTTTGTCTACCTATCTATATGTGTATTTGTCAATCTTTCTATCTGTCTATATTTTTATCTGTCTATCTATCTATCTATATATCTATCTATGTATCTCTCTATCTGTCTATATGTCAATATGTTTATCTATCTATCTATCTAAAAATCTATCTATTTGCCTATCTACCTATCTATCTATATACATATCTTTCTATCTGCCAATCTGTCTAACTATCTATTTATCTTTCTTTCTTTCTATCTATCTGTCTATCTCTCAAATATCTGTCTATCTATCTGTCTATCTCACTAGTTATCTATCTATCTATCTATCTATCTGTCAATCCATAAATCTATGTATATGTATATATATATATATATGACTAAATATGTATCTATCTATCTTTCTATCTATCTATCTTTCTATCTATCTATCTTTCTTTTTTTCTATCTGCCTTTCTAGCTATTTGACTATCTGGGTATCTTTCTTTCTTTCTTTCTATACGTCTATCTATATAATTATTTATATATTTATCTATTTATCTATCTATGTATTTATCTATTCGTCTATCTATCTTTCTTTCTATCTATCTGCCTAATTATCAATCTATATATTTAACTATCTATCTTTCTGTCTATATATTTAATTCTCTACCAATCTATCTACTTATATGTCTATTTTTTTATATGTCTATCTATCTATCAGTCTATCTATCTATTTGTATATCTATCTACAAATCTAAATATCTGACTTTCTCTCTATTTATCTATATGTATATCTATCTATCCATCTATCTATTTATCTGACTATTTGTCTATTTGTTTCTCTATTTATCTGCTTATCTCTATATCTGCCTATTTTTCTATTTGTCTATTTGTATTATGTCTATTTGTCTATCTGTTGATCTATCTATCTATATGTCTCTTTGTCTACCTATCTATATGTAGATCTGTCTATCTGTATATCTGCCTATATAATTATCTGCCTATTTTCTTATTTCTATATCTGTCTATATCACTTTTTATCAATCTGTGTATCTATCTATATATCTGTCAATCAATCAATCTGTCTATTTGTCTATTTGTCTATTTGTCTATATGTCTATATGACTAACTTTGTATCACTATATATGTCTATATGTCTATCTATATACATGTCTATTTTTTTATGTCTATCTATCTATTTGTCTATCAATCTATTTGTCTATTTGTATATTTATATATTTGTTTATGTTTCTTTCTATCTATTTGTATTCTATCTATCTGTTTATCTATCTATCTATCTATATCTATTTCTAGCTACCTATCTATGTGTCTATGTGTCAATCTATCTATTTGTTTATCTGTGTATCTGTTTATCTATCTATTTGTTTATTTATCTATATGTCTTTCTATCTATATGTCTATCTATCTAACTATAGATATGTCTATTTTTCTATTTGTCTCTCTATCTGTCAATATGTCCCCCTCTCTATCTATCTATCTATCTATCTATCTATCTTACTATCTGTTTATCTATCTATCTGTCTAATGGTCTATCTGTCTATCTATATGTCTATATCTTTATTTGTCTATCTTTATATTTATCTTTCTAAATGGATGTCTATCTGTCTATGTGTATCTATCTATATATCAATCTACCTATCTACCTATCTTCATGTCTGCCTTTCTTTTTATTTTTCTATATAACTATCACTCTATTTGTCTATCTAGCTTTTTATCTATCTGTCTATCTATTTATATGTCAATCTGTCTACGTTTCTATCTTTCTATATGTATATCTATCTATATCTCTATCTGTCTGTCTATGTGTCTATGTATTTATCTATCAATTAGTCTATATGTCTATCTATCTATCTATCTCTCTCTCTCTCTCTCTCTCTATCTGTCTATATTTCTATATTTCAATCAATCAATCTATCTATCTATATATGTGATTATCTATCTATCTGTTTATCTGTCAATCTTTTTATCTCTCTTTCTGTCTATCTCACTATCCGTTTATCTATTAATCTATTAATTTATCTATCTGTCTATCTATCTATTTGACTATCTTTATATATGTCTATCTGTATATCTATATATATATCTATCTATCTTTCTATATGTCTATATCTATCCATGTGTGTATCTGTCTACTTGACAATTTTTCTATCTATTTATTTATCTATTTATCTATCTTTCTATCTATATATCAATTTGTCTATCGTTATAACTATCTCTATATCTATCTGTCTGTTTGTCTATCAGTCTATCAATCTATTTGTCTATCTTTCTATTTGTCTATCTGTCTATCTGTCTATCTGTCTATCTATCTATATGTCTATCTGTGTATCTAACTAACTATCTGTCTGTCTGTCTATATGTCTATATATCTATCTATTTATCTATTTATCTATATATCTGTTTATGTTTCTATCTGTCTATCTATTTATCTACCTATCTATCTATCTATCTTTCTTTCTTTCTATATGACAATCAGTCTATCTATCTATATATAAATATATATTTCTATGTATATGCCATTCTATCAATCTGTCTATATATTTATCAATCTTTCTATCTATATGTATATCTATCTTTCTATATATCTGTCTATCTATCATTCTGTCAATATGTCTAACTATTTATCTATCTATATGTCTACCTATTTTCACTACCACAAAACTTCAAATTAATGACGTTTAATACCTTGACTCTTTCAGAAAATGTCATTATTCTATTGTAATTAGACATTTAATGACACTTACTAGAAGTGTCATTGTTAATAAAAATTATGTGATTAATATAATATTATATTTAGCTTCATTTAATAAAATCAAGACTCGATCGCTAGAAAGATGAGCACGTCTTCTTTTTCACGTTCGGCCTTTTCCAACAGCTCGGCTTCATGCTCGCGTCTCCGATATCCTTGGCCATCTCTGCAGCATCCAGTAAGTTTCCCCATCAAGTTTATAATTGTATCAGCTCTTCCATACATTTAGCTTGTATCAAAAAATAGTGCATTGAATCACTGGAATTGAAGAGATTAACTTATTTCATCAATGCGAACTTGTCTCCGATCTTTTTGCATTTCTTCGCAGCATCTTCCAAAATCTTCTATTTTGCATCTTATATTATGCATAAACTTATCATCATTAACAAGTAGAGAGAGAGGCGGGGGGGGGGGGGGGGGAGAAACGTTATATTCTCATGTTTGGTTCTAGGAGAGGAAGTATCTGGACATGAGCGAGTGACCTTGTGATCATGACAATTGAGAGTGAATTCAATGAGCCCATTGATTCCTGTTGAGAATTAATTCAGAGGAGAACTAGGGGGAAGTGTACCTTTTTTGTTTCCTTCTCTTCACCTTAATTGAGTTCATTTGTACTTGGAAGTGGAGGTTGCAGAAGCATAGCAGATTAGAAAGTGACTGTCATGGATGCTTTCTTCCCTATCACATTTCTGCCTTTTTGAGGAGATATTTCATTTTCACTCACCCCAATACTAGCTTGAATTTGATCTTCTCTTATTCTCCTTGCTAGGAGATAATCCAATTCCTTCTTGGCCTTTCTCTCTCTCTCTCTCTCTCTCTCTCGGTCTCGTCTTCTCTGTCTTCCAGAAGCAAGATCTGATTTTCATTATCTCTGCTATTGATGCTTCACTCACGACAACAAAACATCAAATTAATTATGTTTTGTACCTTGACGCTTTCAGAAAATGTAATTATTCTATTTGTAAATAGACATTGAATGACACTTACTAGATGTGTCATTGTTAAGACTAATAGGTTAGGAAATTTCTTTACTCCATAAAAATTGCCAAGGAATAAGGGGCTGAAAATTAAAAACCTTGTCACTTTTATTAGTGTCATTGATATGAAAATATTAAATTTGAATTAATTGATTTGGAACTAATTTCTTTGGTATTTTTTATCTGTAAAATAAGTAATAAAATTTTAAATTGTATTCTTGATTAATAAAAAAAATTATCAAATTTTAGTTGAAATTTATTTATTAAAAATAAAAAGAAATCTATGATCAAATTAAAAAAATTAAATATTTATAGATTCAAATTTGAATTTTTTATTTATAAAATAAGTAATAATATTTAATTTTAAATTAAATTGTTAATATTTAATTTATCCCTAAGAGAAATAAAAATAAATTGAAAATTTTACGTCTTTTAATAAATTGATGTGATTAATATAATTTTAAAATTCTAGTGAGTCTTGATTTAATAAAATTAAGACTACCTCGCTATTATATGCAAATATGGAAGTTTCCCCATTAACTTACTAGTGCATCTTCTTCAAATAGTTCGGACTTTTCATACATCTCGGCTTCAAGCAGTGCCTCCGATATCCTTGGCGATCTTTGCAGCATCCAGGAAGTTTCCCCATTAAGTTTCTAATTGTATCAGCTTTTCCATTAACTTTAATTTTTTCAAAAAACTGCGTATTGAATCACTTGAATTGAAGAGGTTAACTTATTTCCTCACTGTGAACTTGTCTTCCGATCTTTTTGCATTTCTTCACAGCATCCTCCAACATCTTTTGTTTTGCATCTTATATTATGCCCTCGTCTCTTTTAATGCAATGATATTGCATGACATGTTCTTTCCAGTTGGAAATGTACTATAGTCCCTCGTCGAATAGCTCCCCCTTTTGATAGCAATCAATGCATTTGATGAAGAAGTTGATTTTAACGTAAGCATCTACTGCCAGCTTATAATATGCTGCTCGTGTGAAACATTCTGCAGGTTCTTCAAGTTTGGGAATAGAAGTCTTTCCATAAATAAACAAAAAACCTGCAGCTAAATCATAGACACACTAGATTATAAATTTGTTGCTGAAAAGATAAAAATTAATATTTGTTTGTATAATAAATTATATTAATTAGACATGTCATTTATTTTTTTAAAAAACATCATTATTTGGAACATGTTTTATGTTTTTATGGCACTTACTAGATGTGTCATTGTTAAGACTAATAGATTGTTAAGACTAATAGCTTGTTAAGACTAATAATGGGCTGAAAAATATAAACATTCTCACTATTATAAGTGTCATTGATATGAAAATATTAATTATGAATGTATTGAATTGGAAAAAATTAGTTAGTATATTTTATATGTAAAATATGTAATAGGTTTTAAAATGGCACTAGCAACAAACTGGAAGAGTCGAGTGGAAGAGTCTCGGCATGCTTCTCTATGGCTTCGTTTTCCATTTCTTCATTGATGGAATTCTATTTGCTTATTTATATCTTTCTTCCTCAGGGTTGTTGTATTCTCGCACATGATCTCAGAGAATAGATTCTTATGCGGTGCACGACAGGTCCTCGCCGGCCTTTATTGTTAAATTAGCAGATATGTTACCAAAATGCATAATGCTTAATGGCTACCCTTGTTATACGGATATTTTTTGTAGCTTGGCAGGACAAAATAAAAAGCTGGAAAGCCGTTTAAATTGGGATCGAAAGATAGAAATTGTAGTCAAATACTCTTGTTATCAGTTTCTACATGACTTAGATTTACAAACTGTGGAAAGTGGAGTTGTACATGGCTTATGCATCATATCTTCGACATCATGTTTTGTGTTGCTATTTTGTGAAGTTTAATTAGTTATGTTTCCTTCAATCAATGCAGATTTTGTGATGTTGGTGCTGGGTTTGTCGGTGATTTTTCCATAGTTGAGTTATTTGCTTCCTATTTTAAGGCTACTATTCTGTCAAAGAGTAATAATGAATTCTTTTCCATTTCCCATTTTCCGGCTCAGTCTCCAGTTCTTCTTGCAAGGTCCAATTTACTAATTACAAGATAGATAGATAAATAGTTAAATAGTTAGATAGATATATAGATAGAGAGATATACAGATAGATAGATAGATAGATTGTTAGTTAGTTAGATAGAATGATAGATAGTTAAATAGACATATATATAGATACACAGATAGAAAGATAGATTGAAAGATAGATGGATAGATAGATAGAAAGATAGACAAATATACAGAAAGACAAATAGATATATAAATAGATAAATAGATAGATTGGTAATTAGATAGATAGATAGATAGATAATCGACCGGTAGATAGCTTGTTAGATAGACAGATTATAGATAGAGATATAAAAATAGATAGATAGACAGATAGACAGATCGATAGATCGACAGATAGACAGATATAAAGATAGGTAGATAGACACATAGATGATTAGACATACAGAAAGATATGTTGATATATATATATAGATTGATAAGTAAACAAAAAGATACGATACAGATAGACAGATAGATAGATAAAAAGATAGTTAGATTGATAGACAGTCAGATATTTAGTTAGACATATAGATAGAAATGTAGCTTGACAGATAGATAAAAAGATTGATTGATAAATTGATATATAAATAGATAAATTAATAGATAGATAAATAGATAAATTGATAGATAGAAAGAATGATAGATAGATAAATAGATAGATAGAGATATAAACAGATAGATACACAAATAGATAGAAAGTTAGAGCGGCAGATAAATAGATACACAGATAGATAGACCGATTAAAAGATAGATAGATCGATAGATAGCAAGATAGACAGTTAGACAAATAAACATATAGTCATATACACAGATAGAGATATAGACATATTGACAGATAGATAGATAGACAAATAGACATATGGATAGATAGATAAATAGACAGATATATAGATAGATAGATAGATATATATATATATATAGACAGATAGATAGATAAATATATAGATATATTGACAGATAAAAAGATACATAGATAATTAGATAGACAGACATATAGTTAGTTAGTTAGACAGACATACAGATAGATAGTTAGTTAGACAGACAGACATATAGATACATAGATACATAGATAAATAGATTGATAGACACAAAAATAGATGGATAGATTGACAGATAGATAAATAGTCAAACTATTAGATAGACTGATAGACAGATGACTTTTTGACAGACAGATAGACTGATAGATTGATAGACAAATAGATAGATAGACAAACAGATAGACAAATAGATAATAGGCATATATATCAATAGATAGACATAGACAAAGAGACTGATAGATTGATTGATAGTAGCATATAGATAAACAAATATAGAGACTTATATAGATAAACAAATATAGTAGCACATAGATAAACAAATAGCTAGGCTGACACATAGACAAATAGATAGATAGACACTTAGACATACAAATAGATTAACAAATATAAGGACTTATAGATAGATACATAGTTAGATAGATAGATAGACAGATGAGTAGGTATATAGATAGATAGAGAAATAAATAGACATATATACAGATATATAGATAGATAGATAGACAAATAAATAAATAGATAAACAGATAGACAAAGAAATAAAAAGACAAATAAATAGATAGATACATGGATAGATAGATAGAGAGATAGACACACAGATAGTCAGACTGACAAATAGATAGATAAATAGATAGACAGACTAAAAGATAGACAAATAGATTGGTTGTCAGACAAACAGATAGACATATAGACAGAAAAATAGACATGCAGATAGCCAGACAGATAGACAAATAGATAAATAGATAAATAGATAAATAGATAGACATATAGAAAGATTAACAGAAAGAAAGATAGATATATAGATAGACATATAGTCATTTCGATAGATAGATATATAGATAGACATATAGACATTTCGATAGATAGATTATTAAACCGACAAATTGACAAATAGATAGACAGCCAGATAAATAGACTGACAGATAGATAGAGAGAAATACAAAAAGACAGATATATTGACAGATAGATAAATAAATAGATAGAAAGATAGATAGACACAAAAATAGATAGACAGATTGATAGATAGATAAATAACAGACAACTAGATAAATATATAGAAAACTAAATAGACAGAAAGAGAGATAGTTAGGTAGACAGACAGATAGACATAGATAGTCAAACTCATAGATAGATAGATAGAAAAATAGATAGATTGACAAATAGACAGACAGATATACAAATAGACAGATAGACAGATAGACAGATAGACAGATAGATAGAGAGAGATAAAGATAGACAGATAAATTGATAGATTCACATATAGATAGACAGACAGATAGATAGATAGATAGATAGACAAGCAGATAGACACACTGATAGACAGATAATTTGATAGATAGATAGACAAATTGATAGATATAAAGATAGACATAAAGATAGATAGATAAATAGATAGACAGACATATATATAGATAGATATATAGACACATAGACAGTACATAGATAGATATACAGATAGATAAATAGATAATAGATAGACAAATAGATAAATATATAGACATATAAATAGACAAGCAGACAAATAGATAGATAGATAGACAGATATACAAATAGATAGATAGACAGATAGATATATAGACGGATAGATAGATAGATCGAAAGATAAATATATAGATAGTGAGATAGACAGACATATACATCAATAGATAAATAGATAGATATATAGATAAATAGATAGACAGACAGATATATAGACATATAGATGGACAAATAGACAAGAAGATATATAAATAGATAAACAAGCAGATAGACTGACTGATAGACAAACAAATAGATATACAAATAGATATATAGATAGATAAATATATAGATAGACATATAGATAGATAGATAAATAGACTGATAGACTGATAGATAGATAGACAGATATATAGACAAATATATAGATAGAAGACAGATAGATAGATAGACAGAAAGAAAGAAAGATAGATAGATAAATAAACAAATAGATAGATAGATAGACAATAGTTAGATAATAGGTAGATAGATAGACAGATAGATTTACAAACAGATAGACAGATAGATAGATACATAGATATATAGACAACAAGATATATAGTTAGTTAAACAGACATAAATACAAATAGACAGACAAATAGGTATATAGATAGATAGATAGACTGATACATTGACAGACAGATAAACAAACAAATAGATAGATATATATATATAAAGGTAGATAGACATATAGACAGATAGTTAGATACATAGACAAACAGATAGATGGATGGATAAATAGATAGATACATAGACAGATACACTAATCGATTGACATATAGATAGATATAAAGATATATAATCACATATACATACAGATAAACAGACAAATAGATAGAAAAATAGAAAGATAGATAGAATTACAGAAAGATAGAAAAACATATAGACAGACATATTGACACCGAGATACACATACAGATAGACAGACATATATATATACAAATAGATATATAAATTGATAGATATATAGATTCATAGACAAATAGACAGACAGATATATAGGCAGACTGATAGAATGATAAATAGATAGATTGATTGATTGACAGTTATATGGACATATAGATCGACAGATAGATAGATAGATAGATTGATTGAAATACATACAGATAGATTAATAGACTGACTGACAAATGACAGATAGTTAGACAAATAGATAGAAAGATAGAGAGATAGATTGATAGACAGACAGAGATACAAACATATTGACAAACATATAGATAGATAGATAGATAGATAGACTGATAGATGGACATATAGATTGATAGATAGAGAGACATATAGATAGATACATAGATCGATAGACAGATAGATAGATAAATAAATTGAAATACAGATAGATAGTCATATAGATAGACATATAGATAAACATATAGACAACCAGATATATAGACAGTTAGATAGACAAATATACATATAGATACATAGAAACATATACATACAGATAGACTAACAGATATGCTTATAGCAAGATAGACAGAAAGATAGACAATTTGACATATAGAAAGACAGATAGACAAACAAATAGACAAATAGAAAGATAGATAGACAGATAAATATATAGACAGACAGATAGACAAATAGATAGATAGATAGACAGATAGATAGATAACTAAACAAATATATAGATTAATTGATTGATTGATTGATTGAATGACAGACAAACAGATTGATAGATAGATAGATAGATACACAGATTGATATATAGTTAGATAATTATATAAATAGACAGATAGACAAAAAGATATGCAGACAAATTGAAAGAATGTTACATCGGCAGATAAATAGTCTTATAGATAGACAAATAGACAGATAGATAGAAAAACAAATAGATGATAAATAGACAGATAACAAGATAGGTAGTTACACCGAAAGATAGAGAGATAGATTGATAGATAGATCCACAATCAATTAGATAGACGGACAGACAACCAAATATTTAAATAGATAGATAGAAAGTTTGAAAGATAGATAGACCAATATACAGATAGATAAATAGATAGACAGCCAGATAGACATATAGATAGATTGACAGATAGATAAACAAACATATAGACAGCCAGATTAACATATAGATAGATAGACTGATAGACTAACATATTGATAGACAGATAGATAGATAGACAGATTGACATATATATAGATAGATAACCAGACAGATAGACAGATAGAAAAATACACAAATAGAAAGACGGATATACAAATAAATAGACGGATAGATTTACAGATAAATAGAGAGATAGACATTTAGACAGCTAGATATATATATATAGACAACTAGATATATAGACAGATAAACAAATAGGTATACATAATTTTTACAAATAGAAACACAAATAGATAGACAAATAGATAGAAAGATCGATATAAATATTAATAGACAGATAGATAGATAAACATATAGATAGACAATTAGACAGATATATAGATAGACTAATAGAGAGATAGACAGATAAATAGACAGACAGATTGATTGATTGATTAACAGATAGATAGACAGATAGATTGATAGATTGATAAAATATAGACAGATAGACATATAGTTAGATAGATAGATAGGCAGATAGATAGACAGAAAGATAGATAGATACATAGATAGTTATATAAAAAGACTAATAGACAAATAGATAAACATACAGATAAATAGACAGATATATAGATAGACAAACAGATAGACAGACAGACAAACAACTAGATAGATAAATAGACAGAATCATAAACAAAGAGTTTGACAGATAGTTAGATAGTCATATAGACAGAATGATAGACTGATAGATAGATAGATAGATAGACAGACATATAGACAGACAGATAGATAGATAGACAGAAATTTAGACAAAGAGATTGACAAATAGTTAGATAGTCATATATACAGAATGATAGACAGATAAATAGAAAGATAAATAGAGAGACAAATATATAGATAGATTGATAAATAGATAGATTGATAGATTGAAAGAGAGACAAACAGAGAGACAGATATACAAGCAAATACATAGATAGATATACAATTAGATAAATATATAGATAGATAAAACTATAGTTAGACAGATAGATACATATATAGATAGATAGCATACAGATAGATAGATAGATAGAGAGACAGACATATAGATAGATAGATACACATATAGACATATAGATAGATAGACAAATAGACAGACATAGAAATACATATAGACAGATAGATACACATACAAATAGCTAGATAGATAGACAGATAGATTGACAAATAATCATATAGACAGACAGATAGATATACAGAAAGATAGATACAAAATCAGATTGACATATAATTAGACAAATAGATTGATAGAAAAATAAATAGTCAGAAAGACAGATAGAAAGACTAACAAATAGATAGATATATAGATAGACAGAAAGATAAATAGATAGACAGATAAATAGATAGATAGATAGATAGACAAATATATAAATAGAAAAATAGCCAGATAGATACCAGAGAGATAGATAGATAGATACACAAATATGCAGATAGATAGATTGATTAATTGATTGATTGACAGAAAGATAGATATATAGATATATAGATAGATATAAATATAGACAGACAGACATACTTAGAAATATATGAACAGACAGATATACAGATAAATATACCAATAGATAAATAGATAGATATACAAAAAACTGAAAGATAGACATACACATAGACAAAAAGACAAATAGATAGATAGACAGATATATAGACAAATAGACAAATAGATAGACAGATAGATAGACAAATACATAAATAGAAACTTCGATAGATAAATAGACAGATAGATAGATACACAAAATGATACATAGACAGATATACACTCAAATAGACAAAAAAATAGATATATAGATAATTAGACATATAAGTAGACAAATAGATATATAGATAGACATACAGATAGACAGACTGATAGACATATAGATTTATTGAAAGATTGATAGATTGATAGACTGAGAGATATATAGAAAGATAGATACACAGATAGACAGACCAATATAAAGACAGATAGACAGGCATATAGATAGACATATAAATGGATAGATAGATAGACAATTTGATAGATATATAAAAAGATAGATAGACAGACAGATAGATAGACAAATATATAGATAGATTGATATAAAGATAGATAGAAAGACTGATAGAAAGATAGTTACACAGATAGATAAACAGATAGATGGACACATAGATAGACAGACATATAGACAAATAGATTTACAGATAGATAGACATACAGATATACATACAGATAGAGAGACAGACAGACAGACAGATAGAAAGTCATATAAATATATAGACAGATAGATAGACAGATAGATAGATAGACAGATAGATAGATACATAGACAGATAGATAGACAGATAGATAGGCAAATAGATATATGGAGAGATAGATTGGCTGATAGAAAAATATGCATACAAATAGATAGATCAATAGTCATAGATAGACTAAGAGGTAGAAAGATAGGTAGATAGATAATTTGATAGATAGGTTGACAGATAGATTGACAGACAAATATACATATAGATAGATAGACAGACAGATAGTTAGAGATATAGACTGATAGATAGATAAATAAATAGATAGATAGATAGAAAAATAGATATAGAGACTAATAGACAGACAGATAGACACATAGATAGATAGACAGATAGATAGACAAATAGATAAATAGATAGACAGATTGAGAGATACATAGATACAAAGATAGATAAATAGACAGATAAACAAACATATAGACAGACTGATAGACAGATAGATAGATAGGTAGATAGACATATGTATAGACAGACAGATAGACAGGAAGATAGACAAACAATCAAATATATAAATAGATAGACAAAAACACAGATAGACTTATGGATAGACACATACACAGATAGATAGAAAGATAGACAGACAGATAAACAAATAATTAGATAGACAGATAGATAGACAAATAGACATGTAGATAGACAAATAGGTAGATAGACTAATAAACAGACATATAGACTGACTGATAGACTGACAAATAGATAAATAGATAGACAGAGAAACAAATAGGGATATATATAGATAGACAGATAGACTGACAAAAAGATTAGGCAAAAAGAATGGCAGATATACATACAAATAGACATATAAATAGACATATAGATAGACAAATAGATTAACAGGTAGATAGATAGCGAGATATACAGACAGATAAATAGACAAATAGAAAAATAGATAGATAGATAGATAAATAAATTGACAAATAGACAGATAGATATATATACAAATAGATGGATACATAGACAGATAGATAGACATATTGATAGACATTCGACAAATAGATAGATAGAAAGATAGACATACATACAAACATGTATATAGACAGATAGATAAAGAGAAAGATAGACAAACATATAGACATATAGATAGATAGACAGATAGATCGATAGATCAATAGACAAACATATAAATAGACATATTGAAAGAAATTAGATAGATATATAGATAGACAAATAGATAGATATATAGTCAAAGAAATAATCAGATAGATATATCATAGATAGATAGACAGATAGAAATACAAATAGATAGAGAGATTCACAAAAAAATAGATAGACAAATAGAAATATAGATAGATAGAGAGAGAGAAAGACAAATAGATAAACATATAGACATAAGGACAGATAGACATATAGGCACATAAATAGAGAGACAAATAGATATACACACATATATATAGACATATAGATAGATAGATAGACAAACAAATACACAGATAGAATTACAGAAAGAAAGAAAGATAGATAAATAGAAAGATAGAGACACATATAGACATACAGATAGATATACAGATAGATAGATAGAAAGATAAATAGACAAACAGATAGACAGACAAATAGATAGACAAAAAAATAAGATAGATAGATAGATAGAGAGATAGACACACATATAGATAGATAGATATAGTGACAAAGACAGATAGATAGACAAACAGAAAGATAGATAGATAGACAGACAGACGAACAGATTGATTGAAAGATAAAAAAATTGATACATATATAGACAAACATATAGATATACAAATAGATATATAGATTGATAGACAAACAGATAAACAAAAAAATTGATAGACAAATTGACAGAAAGAGAGATAGACTAATAGAAAAACTAATAGATAGACAAATTCATAGTTAGATAGATAGACAGACAAATAGACACACAGATAGACATACAGATAGCTAGACAGATATATAGATAAACAGACTAGAGAGACAAAAAGATAGACAAATAAATATAAATATAGAAGATAGACAGACAAATAGATAGATAGACAGACAAATAGAAAGATAGATAAACAGACAGACAGATAGATAGACAAATAGATAAATCAAGAGAGAGACAGATAGATAGATAAATAGACAGATAGATAGACACACAGATAGACAAATAGATAGATAAGAAGATAGACAGATGTATAGATAGAAAGATAAATAGACAGTCACATATATCGATATATAGACAAATAGACAGACAATTGGATAGATAGATACATAGATAGATAGAAAGATAGATAGACATATAGATAAATAGATAGATAGATACACAAATAGGTAGACAAATAGACATGAAGATATATAGATAGGTAGATAGACAAATAGACAGACATATAGCTACAGTGATAGAGACACAAATATACAAATAAATCAACATATAAACAAATAGACAAATAGATAGATATATAGACAGATAGATAGATATACAAATAGAAAGACAGATAGATAGACATATAGGCATAAATATAAACAGAAAGATACACACACATATAGAAAGGCAGATAGATCGATATATAGACAGCAAATAAATAGACATATAGATAAACAGATAGATATATAGATATAAAGATAGGTAGATGGCCATATACACAGCCACAATGATAGATATATATATAGACAAATAGATAGATATATAGATAGACAGACAGATAGATAGACAGGCACACAGATAGATAGATAGATACTTAGATAGATAGATAGACATATAAAAATATAGATAGATAGATAGATACATAGATAGACAGATTAACAGATAGATATACAGATAGAAATACAAACAGAAAGATAGAAAGAAAGAAAGATAGATATACAAACAGATAGATAGACAAATAGCTAGACAGATAGATAGAAAGTTAGACAGATAGATAGACATACAGATAGACTAACAAATAGACAAACAAATAAATAGATAGATAGACAAATAGATAAACAGATAGACAAATAAATAGACAAATATTTAGACAACCAGATAGACAGACAGATAGACAAATAAATAGGCAAAAAGATACATATACAGATATATATACATATAGACAAATATATAGATAGATAGACATATAGATAGATACACAAACAAATAGAAAGCCCGATAGGCACACAGATAGACTAATAAATAGATAGATAGATAGATAGACAAATAGTTAGATAGATTGACAGATAGACATATATATAGATAACCAAATAGACAGACAAAAGGACAGATAGAAAAAGAGATAGATAGATAGATAGATAGACATATATATATACAACTAGATAGTCAGACACATAGTCATCTAGATAAAATGATAGATATCTAGACAGACAGACAGATAAATAGATAGATAAATAGACAAAGAGACATACAAACTAATAGACACATAGATTGACATATAGATCGACAGATAGACAAACATATAGATAGAAAAATAGATAGATAGATAGATAGACAAATAGATAGATAGACACATAGACACATAGATATAAAGATAGACAGATATACTTATAGATAGATAGATACATACATACATACATACATAAAAAGATTGATAAATAGATTACAAACATATATATAGACAGATAGACAGACATATATATAGATAGATTGATAGACAGATAGACAGATAGATAGATAGACAGATAGACAGATAGATAGGCAGACAAATAGATAAATAAATAGATAGTTAGATAGAGAGACAAATAGACAGGTAGACATACAGATTGACAGACAGATAGACAGACAGATAAATAGACAATTTGACATTCAGATAGATAGACAGACATATAGTTAGATATTTAGATAGAAAGATAGATAGATAGAAAGATAGACATATTGACAGATAGATAGACATGTAGATAGACAAACAGAGAGACAGATAGATTGACAGATAAATAGATAGATAGACAAAAAGATAGATAGAAAGTTATATATACAGATAGACAGACACAAAGATAGGTAGATATATACACAGATAGAGAAATAGTTAGACAGACAAATAGATAGAAAGATAGATAGATAGATAGATAGACAGATAGATAGATAGACAGATAGATTGACAGATAGATAGCCATAAAAATAGATAGATATATAGACAACCTAATATTTAGACAAATAGACAGACATGTAGACAAACATATATATTGATTGATATACATAATGGTAGACAAATAGATAGACCCACAGATAGGCAGCCAGATAGATAGATAGATAAATAGATAGATAGACAAACAGATAAAAAAATTGATAGATAGACAAATAAAGAGAGAGATAGACATATAGATAGATAGATAAATAGATAGATATATGGATAGATAGATAGATATAAAAATAGATAGAAAGATAGATAGATAAATAGACAGGAAGATAGAAAGATAGATAAATAGATAAACAAATATACAAACAGACAAATTGATAAACAAATAGATAGATATATAAAAAATAATATATATAGACAGATAGTGAGACAGGTAGACCGACAGATATATAGACATAAAGCTACACAGATAGACAAATAGATACATAGACAGATAGACAGATTGATAAACAAATTAACAGATAAATAGGTAGACAGATATATATATATATATAGACAGATAGACAGATAGATTGATAAACAAACATGGAGACAAACAAATAGATAAACATATCGACAGATAGAGAGATAGATAAATAGATACACAAATTGACAAATAGATACAGAGATAGATTGACAGAAAGATAGATAGAAAGATAGACAAATAGATAGAAAGAGAGATCAGATAGATAGATAGATCAACTGATAGATAGATATATACACAAATAGATAGTTAGATATACACATAGATAGATTGACCCATAGATAGATAGACAGATAGATAGACAGATAGATAGAAAGATAGATAGACAGCCTTATAGATAGACAGGCACATAGATAGAATATTAGACAGAAAAATAGATAGATAGAGAGACAGAAAAATATATAGATAAATAGACAAATATATATAAAGAGAGACATATAGACAGATAAATAAACAAATTGAAAGACAGATAGATAGACAGATAGACAAATAGATAGATAGATAAATAGATATATAGACAGATAGATAGACAAATTGATAGATAGATAGACATATAGATATGCAGATAAATAGATATATAGATAGATAAATTAATAGAAAGATCAATAGACAAATAGATAAACAAATAGATAGATAGATAATTAGATAGATACACATATATAAAGATAGATAGACAAATAAATAGATAGACATATTGATAGATAGATAGAAAGATAGATAGATAGGCAAATAGATAGACATATAGATATATATATATAAATAGACAGATAAATTGATAGATAGATAGATAGATAAACTATATAGATAGATAGATAGATATACAGATTGACATATAGATAGACATACAAACATATAGATAGATAGACATATACACATATAAATAAATAGATATATAGACCAAAAGACAGATAGATAGACAACCAGATAGACAAATAGATAAACAAATAGATAGATAGACTGATAGATAGACTGATAGATAAACAGATAGATAAATAGATATATAAAGAGACATATAGATAAATAAATAGCCAAAATATAGAAAGATAGATAGACAGACAGATTGATAGATAGTTTGACAGATAGATAAACAGATATATAAACACATAGATAGATAGATAGATAGATAGATAGATAGACAAACAAACAGATTGATAGATAGATAGATAGAGAGATAGATAGACAGATAGACAGACATATAGACATAAAGATAGATAGTCATTTAGACATACATATGGATAGAAAGACTGATATATAAATAACAAGATATATAGACAAATAGATAGATAGATAGACAAATAGTCATATAAAGAAACATATAGACAGATAGATAGACAGATAGAGAGAGAGAGAGATAAAGATAGATATACCGACAAATATAGATAGATAGATAGACAAAAAGTTAGATAGACATATAGATAGACATATAGACATATAGATAGATAGATTTATAGACTGACATATTGGCAAACAGATAGACAGACAGATAAATAGATAGATGAATAGATAGACAAAAAGACAAGGTGACAAATAGATTGACAGATAGATAAATAAACAAATAGAATGATAGATATACACACAAATAGAGAGACAGATTGATATATAAATAAATAGACAGACAGATAGATAAATATATAAAAATCTAAAGAGATAGAAAGATAGATAGTTAGGTACACGAACAAATAGACACAAAGATAGTCAAACTCATAGATATATAGATAGAAAATAGATAGAAAATAGATAGATAGACAAATAAATAGATAGATAAAAAATAGATATATATACAAATAGATAGATAGATAAACAAATAGATAGTCAGTCATAATGATAGATAGATAGACTTATAGATAAGTAGGCAGATAGATAGATAGATACACCGAAAAATAGACAGACAGATAGACATACAGACAAATTGATATACAGATAGATAGATATATAGAAAACATAAAATATAGACAGATAGATAGTAAAGTAGACAGATAGATATACACACAGATAGACACACAGATAGATATAGAGATAAACAAATAAATAGACAGACAGATAAATAAATAAATAGATTGATAGAAAAACAGACAGATAGATAGATAGACAGACATATAGATGGATAAATAGGTAGTCAGACAAATAGACAAGTAGACAGATAGATAGACAGACAGATATATAGATAGATTGATAGATAGACAAATAGACAGATAGATATATATTTAGATATATAGATAGAAAGAAAGACAGACAGACAGATAGATAGATATAGATATAGATAGATAGATAGATAGACAGATAAATAGATAGACACGCATATAGATGAATAGATAGATAAATAAATAGACAGACAGATAGATAGATAGATAGATAGACTAGATAGATAGATAGATAGGTAGATATGCTCACTGATAGACAGACATATAGACAGATAGATTGAAAGTAGATAGATAAATAGAAAAATAGATAAATAGATAGACCGACATACAATAAATAGACAGATTGAAAGAGAGAAAGATAGATAGATAGTGAGACATAAAAATAGACAGATAGATATTTAAATAGATAGATTGTTAGTAAGATAGACAGACAGACAAATAGACAAACAAATATATAGACAGATAGATAGATAGAAAAATTGATAGCTAGATATATAGTCAGATTTACCAAGTAATAGACATATAGATAAACAAATTGATAGACAGGCATATTGAAAAATATATGGACAAACAAAAAGACAAATAGAGAGATAGATTTATAGACAAACATATAGATAGACAGACAGATAAATAGATAAATATACAGATAGATAGACATATAGACACACAAATAGATAGATATATTGATAGATAGATATACAGACAAACAAATTAGATAGACAGATACACATACAGATAGATAGAAAATTAAATAATTAGATAGACAAATATATAGATAGTCATATAGATAAATAGATTGACAGATAGACATAAAGATAGATAGATAGAGATATATATAGATAGATCGATAAATAGATAGACAAACATATAGATAGATAGGTAGATAGAAAGATAGACTGATTAACAGATAGATATACAAATAGATGGATAGATAGATAGATAGATAAATAGACAAACAGATTGACATATAAATTGACAGATAGACAGATAGATATATATATATATAATTATATACAAAAAGATAGATAGACAGATAGATAAATAGACAGACAGACAGATAGATAAACATATACATCAATAGATAAATAGATACATATATAGACAAATAGATAGACAGACAGATATACAGACATATAGAGAGAAAGATAGATAGACAGATATATAAATAGTTAAACAACTAGATTGACAGTCTGATAGACAAACAAATAGATAGACAGATAGATATATAGATAGATTAATATATATAGATAGATATATAGATTGCCATATAGATAGATAGATAGACAGACAGATAGATCGATTGACAGATAAATAGACAGATATATAGACAAATATATAGATAGAGGACAGACAGACACACAAATAGATACCTTGATATACAAAAAGGAATATAGACATATAGACAGATAGTTAGATAGATAAATAGATAGACAGACAGACGGATGGATAAATAGATAGACAGACAGACGGATGGATAAATAGATAGACAGACAGACAGATGGATAAATAGATAGATAGATAGATACATAGACAGAAACACTAATAGATATACACATAGATAGATATAAAGATATATAAACACATATACATACAGATAGACAAAAAGATAGATAGAAAGATAAACAGATAGACAGTCATATAGATAGAGAGACATATAGACAGAGAGATAGACATACAGATAGACAGACATATAGATAGACAAATAGATAGATAAATTGATTAATAAATAGATAGATATATAGACAGATAGAAAGATAGATTCATAGACATATAGACAGAAAGATATACAAACAAACAGATAGAAAGAAATATAGATAGATAGTTAGTTAGTTATAATAACAGGCAGATAAATACATTTATAGACAGACAGATTGAAATACATACAAATAGATTAATACACAGATAAACAATAGATAGATAGTTAGATTGATACACGGACAACCATACAAACAGATTGACAGATAGATAGACAGATAGACACATTGATTGAATGATTGATTGACAAATCGATTAATAGATAGATAGAAAGATAGACATATAGATAGATACATAGATAGATAGACAGATAGATAGATAAAGTGATAGATAGTTAGTCAAAATATATAGACAGATAGATATACAGACAGATGGATTAGGTAGACAAATATATAAATAGATAGATAGAAAGTTTGAAAGATAGATAGACAAACAGATAGACAACCATATAGATAGACATATAGACAGACAAATACATTGACAGATTGATTGACAGATAGATAGACAAACATATAGACAAATAGATTAAAATATAGATAGATAGACTGATAGACTAACATATTGATTGATAGATTGATAGATAGATAGTCAGACATACATATATATAGATAGATAGATAGACAGATAGATAGATAGGTAGACAAATAAAAAAATAGACAGATATATTAGATAGATATATATATATAGACAGATAGATTTATAGATAAATAGACAGATAGACACATAAAAAGATAGATAGATATATAGATACCTAGATATATATACAGATAAACAAATAGGTAGACATAAAATTTACCAATAGATACACAGATAGATAGACAGACAGATAGAAATATAGATGGATATAAAAATAGATAGATAGATAGAAAAACATATAGACAGACAGATAGACAGATATATAAATATACTAATAGAGAGATAAACAGACAGATAGATAGACAGATAGATAGATTGATTACCAGATAAATAGACTGATATTTTTGATAGAGAGATAGATAGACAGATAGACATATAGATAGATAGATAGATTGATAGATAGATATACAGATAGATAGATAGACAAATAGATCGACCGACTGATTAATAGATAAATAGACACATAGATAGACAGATAGACACATAGATAGATCAACAGAAAAATAGATAGATAAATAGATCGAAAGACACATAGACAAACATATCCACAGATATTTAGATAGATAGATAGACAAATAGATAGATAGACAGACAAATAGACAGACAGACAGATAGATAGATAGATAGATAGATAGATAGCCATATAGATATACATGCATATAAACAAACTAATAGATAGACTAATAGATAGCCTGATAGATAGATATTTATATAGATAGACATATAGACAGATCGATAGACAATTAGATTTGTAGAGAGATAGAATGACAAACATATAGACAAATAGATATATAGACAGTCAGATAGATAGATAGATAGATAGACATAAAGATAGATAGATTGATAGATAGATAAATAGAAAGACATATTGACAGATAGTTCAATAGACAAATATACAGACAAACAAATTGAAAGTCAGATAGACAGATTAATATCAAGTAGATAGTTTTATAGACATACAAATAGATAGATACATAGATAAATAGATTGATATATAGACAAATAGATGAATAGATTGACAGATAGATAGATAGAATGATAATCAAACTATCAGATAGACAGATAGATAGATGACAAATAGACAGACAAATGGACTGATAGATAGACAGACTAATATATAGATAGACAGACAGATAGACAAATAGATAATAGGAAGATAAATCAATACTTAGACAGATAGATAAATAGAAAAATAGATAGATCGATAAATAGACAGATAGATTGATTGATCAATATACAGATAGATAAACTAAAAGATAAACAAATAGATCAACTAACAGATAGACAAATATATAGATAGATATTTAGACAGACATATAGATATACAAATATAAAGTCATATAGGCATACAGATAGATAGATAGACAGACATGTAGGTATATATATAGATATATAAATAAATAGACATATATACAGATCTATAGATCGATAGATTGATTGATTCAAAGACATATAAATAGATAGATACACAGACAGACAAACAAATAGAAAGATAAATAAATAGATAGATAATTAGATAGATAGATAGATAGCCACATAGATATTCAGAATGAAAAATAGATAGATAAATAGACAGATAAATATATAGAAAAACTGAAGACATACAAATTGATAGACAAATAGATAAATTGTTAGATAAACAGGTAGGCAGACAGATAGTCTAATAGATAGACAGATAGACATACAAATAGTCATGCAGATAGACAGACAGATAGACAAATAGATAGACAGATAGATAGATATTTAGTTAGATAGAAAGATAGATAGATTGATAGATAGATAGATAGACAGAACTACAAACAAATAGACAAATAGATTGACTAACATAAAGAAAGATAGATAGATATATAGACATATAGATATATAGATAGATAGACAGCCAAATAAATGGATAGATAGATAGATAGATATATAGACAAATACAGTGATAAATAGATAAACAGACAGACTGAAAGATAAAAAGACAGATAGATAGAAAAATATATAAATAGATATACAGAAAAATAGTTACACAGATATAGAGAAAGATAGTTACACAGATAGACAGATAGATAAATATATAGATAGATAGATAGACAAATAGATATATAGACAAACATATGGACAGATGACTAAATAGATATATAAATTAATTGATTGATAGATATACAGACAGACATATAAATAGATAGACCGATAGATAGATAAATAAATAGATAGATAGATAGATAGATAGATAGACAGCTAGATAGACAGATAGATAGACAGGTACACAGATAGATAGACATCTAGATAAATAGATAGATAGACAGATAGACAAAAAGAAAGGTAGACTGATTGAAAGAAATATAGATCAGTAGATAAATAGTCTTATAGATAGACAAATAGATAGACAGATTGACAAACAAATAGATAGATAAATAGACAAATAACTAGACAGATAGTTAGACACATAGATAGAAAGATAGATTAATACTTATATAGACAGATAAACAGACAAATAGATAAATAAATATTTAGAATGTTTGCTAGACAGATAGACAAATAGACAGATAGACACAAAGATAGATAGACAAATTGATAGATTGACATATAGACAGATAGATAGACAAACAAGTTGATTGACAGATAGATAGTCAAACATTTAGACAAAGAGATTAACATATAGATAAATACACTGATAAACAGACAGATTGACAAATAGATATATAGACTGACAGACTAACAGATATATAGATAGATAGATAAATAGACAAACAGATAGATAGAAATATAGTTATACAGATAAATAGATAGATATATTTATAGAAAAATAGATAGATAGACACATAGAAAGTTAGATAGATATATAGACAACTAGATATACAGATAGATAAACAAATAGGTAGACATAAAATTTACAAACAGATACATAGAAAGATAGACAGACAGACAAAAAGATAAATAGATAGAAATATATACAAATAGATAGATAAATATATAGACAAACAAATAGATAGATATATAGATAGTCAAATAGAGATATAGATAGACATATAAATAGATAGAAATATATAAAAATAGATAATTAAACATATAAATAGAGAGATAGAGAGATAGAGACATAAGGACAGACAAATAGACAGATAGATTAATAGATAGATAGACAGATATACATGCAAATTGACATATAGATTGACAAATAGATATATAGACAGATAGATAGACAAATAGATAGACCGATAGTCTAATAGATAGGTAGATAGATAGACACATAGATAGACACATAGATAGACACATAGATAGACACATAGATAGATTAGCAGATATATAAATAGATAGATAGATCGACAGACAGAAAGATATACATATACATAGATATTTAGAGAGATAGATGGACAATAGATAGAGAGATAGACAGATAGACAGATAGACAGATAGATAGATAGATATATAGATAGATATACAAGCTTATAAACAAACTGATAGATAGGCAAATAGATTGCCAGATAGACAGATATATAGATAAATAGACATAAAGACAGATCGATAGAGAATTAGATTAACAAACAGATAAAATGACAAACATATAGACAGACAGTTAGATATATAGATAGTTATATAGATAGATAGATATATAAATAGATAGACATAAAGATAGACAAATAGATAGATATATAAAAAGACAAACAGATTGATAGATATTTTGATAGAAAAATATACAAATAGTTAGATAGAAAGTCAGATAGATAGACATAAATAGACAGACATATTGATAGATATTTTGATAGACAAATATACAGACAGATAGATAGAAAGTTAGATAGACAGATAGATAGACAAACAGACAGATTGATAGATAGATAGATATATTTCATGATTGATAGATAGACAAATAGAAGGATAGATTGATAAACAGATAGATAGATAAAAACATAGTCAAACTATCACATAGACAGATAGACAGACAACAAATAGACAGATAGATAGACTGATAGAAAGACACACAAATAGATAGATATATAATAGGAAGATATATAATAGATAGACACACGAATAGATAGACAGACAGATAGACAGATATATAATAGGCAGATAGATCGATAGATAGACATAAAGATAAATCGATAGATAGATAGATTGATATATATGCAGATAAATAAATTAACAGATAAACTAATAGATAGATTGATAGATAGACTGATAGATAGATAAACATTTAGACAGACCGATAGATATACAAATATATAGACATATAGACAGACAGATAGATAAATAGATATATAGACAGATAGGTAGGTATATAGATAGATTGACAAATAGATAGACATATATACAGAAATATTAATAGAAATTAAATACATAAATAAATAGATATATAAACAGATAGACAAATAGATAGAAAGACAAATAAATAGATATATTCTCAGATAGATTGATTGATTGATAGACACACATATTTTCAGACAGACAAATAGATAAATAAATAAATAGATAAATAGATAGACAATCTGAGAGATAGAAAAATAACAGAGAAATAGATAGATAGTCTGACAGACATATAGACAGATTGATAGTCTAACAGATAGGCAGATAGACATACAAATAGATAGGCAGATAGTCAGATAGATAGTCAAATAGATATACATGTAGATAGATAGATAGATAAATAGATAGATACTTAGATAGTTAGACAGATAGATAGACAGATAGATAGATAGACAAACAGAACTACAAATAGATAGACAGATAGATTGACTGATTAATATACAGATTGATAGACACTTAGATATACAGACAGATAGATAGTCATATAGACGGATAGATAGACAGTCAAATACACTGATGTATAGATAAATAGATAGACAGAAAGATAAATAGATAGATATATAGATAAATAGATAGACAAATAGATAAATAGATATACTGAAAGAGAGTTATATAGATATACAGATAGAAAGACAAACAGATAGTTAGATATATAGACATAGAGATATACTTGAAAAATAGATAGAGAGATATAGAGGTAGTTAGATAGACAAATTGCCAAATAGATACACAGATAAATAGATAGATAGATAGATAAACAGATAGATAGACAAACAGATATACAAATAGATAGACAGACAAATATACAGACAAATAGATATACATATAGACACGCAAATAGAAGAAAGGTAGATAGATAGATAGACTGATAATTATAAAGATAAATAGATAGATAATCAGACATATAGAAAAATAGATAGATAGACAGATAGATTTATTGATTGATAGACATATAGATAGATAGATAGATAGATAGATAGATACACAGATAGATAGATATATAGATAGACATATATACAAACATATAGACTGATATATAGACAGATAGTTAGACAAATAAATTGATATATAGATAGACATACCAATTGATATACACATAGATAGATAGATAGACAGATAAACAGACAGATCGATATATAGACAGATAGACAAATAAATAGATAGATAGATACACATACAGACATATAGATAGATAGATAGACAGACTAGCAGAGACATAGATATATAGATAGATAAATAGACAGATAGATAGATAGATAAATAGATAGACATATAGATAGATAGATAGATAGACTGATAGACAGACTAATAGATAGACTGATAGATAGACAAATATATAGACAAATATACATCTATGTATTATGTGGGAAGATATAATAAAAATGGATATTCTGCAAATTTTGGAACAAATAATCTGCCTTAAATTTTGAAGCCACCCAGAAGAAATTATTTCAGTGGTATATGCTAAAAATACTAAAGATGAGAGGAAAAGTTTCTGGCAAGAAATGGAAACAATAGTAGCCTAAATTCTCCATGTATTATACTTGGAGACTTTAATATAATTAGTAATCAAAACGAAAAGAAAGGAGGTAGAAACCCTAATGCGGAGGTGATCGTTCAAATTAACGAAGCAATTGACAAAGCAAACCTACTGGAAGCAGATTACCTTGGCCACAAATTTACATGGTGTAATAATTGGAAAAAGAGAGGAGTAATATAGTCTATATTGAACAATTTCTTATATAATACAAAATGGGTGGAATCCTCGGGAGGCATATGTGTTAACCATCTGAATAGAACATGTTCACACCACTGCCCTCTCTTGCTAACTACTCTAAAGAAGGAAACAAGATTTAAACACTTTAATTTTCAAAATATGTGGAATATTAATAAAGATTTCCAAAAAGTTTTAAAGGGGTCATGGATGGAGAAAGTTCCAAGCAATCCACTACAAATCTTTGCGGCTAAATTACGTAAACCAAAATGGCCCTAACTATATGGAATACGAAAGTTTCAGAAATGTTAATAAAATGATTGAGGAGGCAGATGAAATAGTAAAAAATTTAGAGATAGAATATGAAAAGGAGCAAAAAGAGAGCAAAAAGAGAGCAAAAGGAGAGAAATCATCAAAGCTAAATCTAATATGAGACTAAGGCTACACATGAAGAAAATGTTCTATAAACGATGGACCAAAATTAAATGTCTGAAGGATGGAGACATTTTCCACACAATGGCCAAAATACGGATTTAAAAATGAAGAATAAAAGGTATAAAAGACTTACAAGGGAATTTTAAAGAGAAGGAGGAAGTTATAATAGAGCACATAAAAAATTTCTTCAAAAGTCATTTATGCAGGTTAACAATGCAAAGGAGTACATCCCTTTTCTAGGTTATAAAGAATAAAGTCACGGAAGAAGACAATAAATACTTAGAAGAATTCTTATTGGAAGAAGTCAAGGAAGCCATTTTTATTATTAACATAAAAAATGTAGCAGGACCAGATGGTTGGTGAAGTGGCTTCTTCCAAAAATGTTGGGATCTTATCAAGGAAGAAATGGTATGAGCTATATCATAGATTCTTGCAGGAGCTGAAATCACCAAGGTATTGGCCTGCTCCTTTATCGTATTAATTACAAAAAAGGATAATCCTAAAAAATGTAAGGACTATAGAGCTATCAGTCTATGCAATTCGATTTATAAAATTCTAGTGAAGATCCTTCAAAACAGGTTAAGAAAGATCCTACCTAATATCATCTAATGAACAAGTGGGTTTCGTCAAAAATAGATTAATGATGGACAAATTAAATTTAGCATCGAAAATTATGAGAGAAATAAAGTCCACAAGTAGAGGACAAATGTGACAATGAAATTAGATTAATCAAAAGTATTTGATAGAGTTGAATGTAATACTCTATGTTACATAATGTGGTTCTCAAAATTTTGGATAGACTTGATTTATAGATATATATTAAAAGTCTCAATTAAAATTCTGGTAAATGGACATGTTTGCAAAGAATTCTCTCCAACAAGAGGGCTAAGACAAGGGGATCCACTCTCGCCTTCTCTATTTAATCTTTATTTAGAAGCCCTAATATTGAAAATGAAAGAAAAAATAAGTGTAGGAAAAATATTGCCTTTTAAACAACCATGTAATACCCCTGTGATCTGCTTCCTTTTGTATGCAGACAATATTATAATTTTCATTAATGCAAGCAAATAATTCATGGAAAATATGATGTTGCTTTTTGAAGTAGTAGAAAAAGAGACCGGGCAAAAATTAAATAGAAGTAAATTCCAATTTATAACGGTGGGGAAAACACCTGAAAAGGTTCCCCATAGAATTAAAAAATCCACTGGCTTCACACTAAAAAGAGGAGCGATTACTTATTTAGGATGCCAAATCTTTGAAGGTAGGTTGAGAGATGAGTACCTAGTCCCCCTCTTCTAGATAAATTAAAAATGAAAATCATGGGATGGAAAGAGGAATTACTAAGCATGATAGGGATAGTAATCTTAATATCACATGTTCTTAATAGCACATTAGCTCATATACTAATGATGATACATCCGTCAAAATGTTCATAAGAAAATTGGAAACGGAAATGGCAAATTTTTTATGGGGCTAAAAGGATGGTAAACCCAAGTTGCACTAGAAAAAGTGGGAAGCTTTATATTGCCCTATGGCAGAAACATAGCTAGGGCTGTTTAGTCTTAAAGATATGGCCAAATCCTGGTCATGTAAATGTTGGTGGATGCTAAAAGAAAATAACAACATCTAGGCTAGCCTTATAAGAGGTAAATAGAAATGGATGCTAAAATCTCAAGGTAAATTAACTTTAAAGTCAGCTAGAATTTTAGTGAGAACTAGTTGAACAGTTCAAAAAATATTGTGTGGCTATGAGAGAATGAGAACCCACACAAAATAAAAATATTATTATGGAACGTCCTATCCAAGGTCATCCCAGTGGATGTGAAAATACAAAAAAAAGTATAAGAATGGCCTCGAGACAAGATGTGAATGTTGTCACATGGCCGTTGAAGACATGGATCTTATTTTTTCAAAAGGGAAAATCATAGAAGAGATCTAGAGGTCATTAGAAAAAGTGGCAAACCTTAAATATAAAGAAGTGTCCTTAAAAGATAGCATTAACAACTTGAAAGATGAAAAGCAAAGTTGCAGGTTAATGATATGGGTAAGGAACCATGTTCCGCATATAGTAATTTAGGCCGTATGGAAATCCAGGAATAAAAGTAGGGTTGAAGGTATTAGAATGGATTCCAAAAATATATTAGAAAAAATAAATTAGAAATTTCAAATATTTTAGCTGTTATACCTAAAAATGAGAGAAACTGAAGTAAACTAAAGAATGAAGAACATTTGGGGACTAATGGTAAAAAAGATTAAAAGAATAAATATGAAAAGTTTTAGATGGAATAAACCTACACAGGAAATGTTAGCATTAAACACGATTGGTTTTTTTTAAAAAGAAATGGGAGTGGCAGGAGGAGGAGGAGCTATAGGAGATACGCTGGGGAGAATAATAAAAGCATTTACAATCAAGGAAAAAGCATTCTAAGCATTGCATGCAGAGATTATGGCTCTCCAAATTTGTAAGGATAACAATCTTAAAAACATCATAATCCAGGTAGACTTAAGCCTACTTGTGGGATTGGCCACAAACAAGATCGATAAGTAGAGGCATGAAGAGGAGGTGAGAATGATCAAAAATCACCTAAAAGACATAAATGGAACAATCACTCATATATATATATATATATATATATATATAGGGAAGCAAATGCGCTAGCAGATAAATTCGTAGAAGAAGACTTAAAAAATAGATGCAAGTATTCAATGCAGAGAACATTCCAATGAAATATCATGGTTTAATAAAATTAGATGAAATAGGTGTCCCATATAATAGGAGATAAAAAGAAAGAACATAAACACAAGAGATGAGATGGGAAAGGGAAAAAGTAATTACATAGATATTGAACTTATATATATTTGACTGCTTGAAGAAAAAAGGTGCAACAACCACGGAAAAAGTCTGACAAAACTGGCTTTGGTTAAGGGTAGTGATAGTAGTCTATTGTTGATTACTCTTACTTTTATTAGCAGAGCAGACCTGGCAATAAATGCAGCTAGTAGCATGCAAGTGAATGAAAGAAATGGATAGTCCAGGAGCAGTTTAACTACTTGTACTATAAGAGTAAAGGTGATAATGGAAATAGAAAAAATGTTATAATTGATTATATCTATTTCGTTATTTCTTAGCAGAGTAGGTTGGCAATGCTTGTTCCTGTTTAGTTAGTTTTCGGATGGTGGAATTATAAAAGGTTGAGTTAGAAGATTATAGGGTGTTTTCTTGAATGCTTTGTTGCAGGACATTAATGCAGCTAGCAGCAGGGAAGCAGATGATAGTAAAGGATTGCTTGTAAGCATGTACAAGGTGGAGGAGATGCAATAATTACACAGACATGCTAGAAATATGAACCATAACACAAGCTGAACAAGGAAGGGGATAAAAGACAGGCAATAAGAACATTATTATATAAAGATGGAGGAGAAGAGATATACAGTTGGGAAGCCGAAGCAAGAGTTCAAAGAGCCTCTAACCAGCTAGATATATGTGTTATTTGAATGTAGTTTAATTTAAATGATGTAAAGGTAAGAGAGAAAAGGAAAAATGAGTAAGAAATTGCAGAAAACTTGCTTGTATGTTATTGGAGGAATAGAGGAACTGAATAGAGCAATGGAAAGGATGAGTACAATAGTTAAGAAGCTTCAAAAAAAGACATACAACAAGAGATAAAATAGAAAGGCAAGATCATGGGAAAGGAGCAGAAAGGATAGTAGAAGTAGAGGCCCTAATCCAAAAAAAATTAGGCGAACAAACCATATAAAGGCATGGTTTTAATAGAATTGACATGCAATATAGGATTTAGAGAACGAATTAAGTATTGAGTAAAATGTTTGATAGAGTCATAGAGAAGGTTGTAAAAGGGTAATGGGTAGCAAGTAAGTAGTTTGGATCGAGGGTATTCCACCACAAAAAAGAGAGGGCTAATTAATATTAATAAAACAAACCTTAAAAAAAGATAGACATATATAAAGATAGATAAATAGATAGACAGAAAGACCAATAGAAAGACAAACAAATTGATAGATAGATAGACAGTAAGACAAACAGATAGATATACAAACTGACAGACAGATAGATATAGAGATAGATAGACCAATAGAAAGACATATATATAGATTGAAAAATAGAGAGATAGATAGACATGCAAATAGACATATAGATAAACAAATAGACATACAGATAGATAAACATATAGATAAGAGAGATAGATAGACAGATAGACAGATAGACAAATAAATAGACAGATAGATAGATAGATAGATCAAAAGACAAATAAAAAATAGACAGATAGACAGACAAACAAATAGATAGATATATAGATAGACACATAGAGAGACAGACTTATAGAGAGAGAGAGAGATAAATAAACAGCTAGATAGATATATAGAAATACATACGAATAGATAGACAGAAAGACATATTGATAGATACACATAAAGATAGACAGACAGATAGATAGACATATATATAGACAATTAAATTGACAAACAAATAGATAGACAGATATATAGATAAATAGATAGGTAGATAGACAAAAGGATAGAAAGAACGATAAGCAGAAAGATAGACAGACAGATTTGTAGAAAGATAGACGGACAGATTGACATTAAGATAGGTAGACAGATAGACAAATAGATAGATCGATAGAAAAATAGATAGATAGAAAGACAAATTGATAAATAGATAGACAGATAGATACACAGATAGATAGACAGATTTACAGATAGATAGATAGATAGATAAAAAAATAGATAGATAAATAGAGAGATATACATATAGATAAACTGACTAATAAATAGACAAATAAACAGATAGACTAACAGACAAATAGATAGATAGTCAGAAATATAGACATAAATTGATTGATTGATTTATTGATAGAAAAATAGATAGCCAGATAGATAGATATAAAGATAGATACACATATAGACAGACAGAAAGATAGTTAGACAAATTGAAATACAGATAGACTGACAGAATGATAGATAGACAAATAGATAGATAGATAAATAGCTAGACAGATAGACAGAAAGATAGACAAATACATAGATAGATAAATAGATAGTTAGATTGATAAAAAGATAAACAATTTTATAGCTATTAGCGTATCTATAGATAGGCTAATAGCTATCTGTATATCTATAGAGAGACAAATAGACAGATAAATAGATAGATAAATAGATAGATAGATAGATAAACAAATAGATAGACAGAAAGAAAGAAAGAAAGATAGATAGCTAGCTAGATATATATATAGATAGACAGATAGCTAGACATAGAGATAGAAAGACATATAGATAGAAAGGTAGAGAAACATTTAGAGAGAGATAGACAGACAGATAGACAAAAAAAGATAAAAAGATAAACAAATAGATTGATAGAGAGATAGAGAGATAAATAAACATACCGATAGATTGACTGATAGACTGATAGATATATAGACAGACAGATTGACAGATAGATAGAACATTCAAAAAACATATACATATGATAGATATATATATATATATATAGACCGAGAGATAGATTGACTAAAGATAGACAAATAGATATATAGATAGATAGATAGATAAATAAAAAATAAAGAGATAGATAGATAGATATATAGATAGATAGACAGACAGATAGATAGATAGATAGATAGATAGATAGACAGATAAATAGATAGATAGACATATAGATACACAAAGAGATATAAACACAGATAGATAAAAAGATAGATAGAAAGAAAGAAAGAAAGATAGATAGACAAAAAAATAGACAAATATATATACATATAGATAGACAAACCAATAAACAAATAGAAAGACAGACAGATAGACATACATATAGACACATAGATAGACATATAGATGGATAGATAAATAGATAGATAGATAGAGAGACAAATATATAGATAGATAGACATATAGATAGTCAAATAGGTAGATAGATAGACAGATAGTCAGAAAAAAAGAAAAAAAAACATATAAATTGAGAGATAGACAAAGAGATAGACAAATAAATAGATAGATAGAGAGATAGAGAGACAGATAGACATACAGATAGAGAGACAGATAGACATACAGATAGATATACAGATAGACAGACAGATAGATGGATAGATAGATAGATTGATTGATTAACATATAGATTGATAGATAGACTGATAGATATAACATTCAAATATACAATTAGATATACATTTAGATAGACATGGAAAGATAGATGACAGAAAGAGAGACAGATAAACAGATAGACATATAGATAGAAAGATACACAAATACAAAGATACACAAATAGATAGACAAACAGATAAACAGATAGATACACAGATAGATAGATAGACAGATAGATAGATAGATAAAGAGACATAGAGATAGTTAAACTGATAGGTAGACATATAGATAGACATATAGATAGATAGATAAACATATAAATAAAGAGATAGATAAATAGATATATAGATAGACATAGAGATAGAGAGATAGATAGACAAACAGATAGATAGATAGATTAATCGATCGATAGACAAACAGATAGACTCAGAGATATAAACATAGATAGATAGAAAGATAGGTAGAAAGACAGATAGGCTGACAGATAGACAGACAAATAAAAAATAGAAATACAGATAGATAGATAGACCGATACACAAATAGATAAACATACATATATACATACACATAGACACAAAAATATACATATAGATAGATTGACAGCTAAAAAGATAGATATATAGACAATTAGATTAATAGATAGACATATAGATAGACAAACATGTAGAAAGATAAATAGCAAGATAGTGAGAAAGACAAATAGAAATATAATGATAGAAAGACAAATAGATAGATACACAGACAGATAGTCAGACATATAAACAGAAAAATATAGGAAAATAGAAACATTTTTAGACATACTGAAAGAAAGAAATATAGATAGATAGATAGACATACAGATAGATAGATAGATAGATAGACAAATAGATAGACTGACAGATAAACTTAAAGATAGATAAAAAAATTGACCGACATATAAATATCCAGAAAGATAGGTAGGTAGACAGATAGATAGACAGACAGATAGACAGACAAATAGACAGACAGATAAATAGATAGATAGACAGATAAATAGACAAACATATAAAGAAACAGATAGATAGACAAACTAATAGATATATAGATAAATAGACAGATAGATACACACATAGGTACACATATAGAATGACAGATACATAGACAGAGAGATAGACAGACATATAGATCGATAAAGAGATAGACAAATACATAGAAAGATAGACAGATAGTAGACAGACAAATAGATAGATAGATAGATAGATAGATAGATAGATAAACAGATAAATAGATAGACAGATAGATAGATAGACAGATAGAAAGGCAGATAGATAGATAGATAGATAGATAAATAGATAGGCAGATTTATAGATAGAAAGATAGACACAGATAGACAGATAGCCAGTACGATAGACATATCAGATAGATAGACAAATAGATAGACAGACAAATAGATAGGCAGATAGTTTGACAGATAGATAGACAAATAGATAGATATATAGATAGAAAGATAGATAGTAGATAGATATACAGACATATAGAGACACAGATAGACTATATCGACAGACATGTAGACAAATAGATAGATAGAAAGACAGTCATATAGGAAGAATGATAGACAAATATATAGACGGACATAAAATTAGAAAGATAGATTGACTAATAGACAGACCAATAAATAGGCCAATATAAAAACATATAGATAGACACATAGATAGAAAGATTGTTATATAGTTATACAAACAGATAGATAGACACATAGACAAATAGATAGATAGTTAGATAGATAGACATACATATCGACAAATGGATTCACAAACATATAGATAGATAGATAGATAGACAGATAGACAACCAGATAGACAAATAAAAAGACATACAGTTAGAAAGACAATAGACAAGTAGATATATAGATAGTTAGATAGACAGATAGACAAATAGATAGGTAGATAGAAAGATAGACAGAAAGATAGACAGATAGATAGAAGGAAAGATAGATAGACAAATAGATATATAGATAGATAGAGAGACGAATAGATATATAAATAATTAGACACACATAAAGATAGATAGATAGATAGATATATAGATAGAGATACAGATATACATATAGATCTACAGAAAAACGATAAAAACATAAATGCATATATAGATCGATAGATAGATAGATAGATAGGTAGATAGATAGATAAATAGATATATAGATAGACGGATAGACAGACAAATTAATAGATAGATTGTCAGGTAAATATATAAAGATAGATAAAGAGATAGATATCCAGATAAATAGGTGAGACAAATAGATAGACTGATCGATAGACTTATAGGTGATACAAATAGAAAGATTATTAGACATATAGATAGACAAATAGATAGATAGATAGATAGATAGATAGACAAATAGATAGATAGATAGATTTGTATATAGGCACAGAGATAGACAAAGATATAGCTAGACAGACCTATAGATAGATTGACATACAAATAAAAATATAGATAGACAAATAATAGGTGAGAGAAATAAACATACAAATATAAAAATAGTTAGATAAAAAGATAGACAGACAGAAAGACAAACATATAAATAGACATATAGACAGACAGATAGATAGACAAATAGAAAAATATATAGACAGACATATAGTCAAATAAATCAGATAGAAATATAGACAGACAGACAGATTGATTGATTGACATATAGACAGACATATAGATAGCTAAACAAACATATAAAAAGACATATAGATAGATAGATAAAAAGATAGTAAAATTGACAGATAGATAAACAAATTAATAGATAGATATAAAAATAGATATATAGACAGATAGATAGACATATAAATATATAGATAAACAGAAAGATATAAAGACAAAAAGATAGACAAATAGATAGATATATTGATAGATAAAAAAATAAATAGATATATAGATAGATAGATAGATAGATAGAGAGTTAGTGAGATATAAAGATAGATAGACAGATAAACAAATAGATAGACAGAGATATATAGACATATAAATATATAGTTAGACAAATATAAAATAGACATATAGACAGACAGAAAGATAGACAGAGAGACAAACATATAGACAGATTGAGAGACAAACAGATAGATAGATAGATATAAAGACAGATAGATAGACATATAGATTGTCATATAGAAAAATAGATAGACAGACAATTAGATGAGATAAATAGACAGATAGTTAGATTGACAGATTTTTTGATAAATAGATAGATCAATATATAGACAGAAAGACAAACATATAGATAGACAGATAGAGAGACATATAAATAGACACATAGACATATAGATAATTAGAGAGAAACAAATAGCTAGACATATAGTCATATAGATAGATAGACAAATAAATACACAAATAGATAGATAGACAGACTAATATATAGACAGGTAGACAGATAGATAGACATATAGTTAGACTGACATATAGACAGACTGATAGAGACATAGATAGATAGTCAAATAGATAGATAGACATAAAGGATAAATAGATAGATAGTTAGATAGACATATTAATTGACAGATAGACAAATAGATAAACATACAGATAAATAAATAGGTAGATATACAAATAGATAGATAGATATAAAAATAGATAGATAGGTAGAATGACAGACATATAGATAGACAGATAGACAAATAGTTAAATAGATAAATAGAGAGACATATAGTCAGACAAATAGACTGATAGATAGTAAAATAGATAGACGTATAGATAGAAAAAGAAATAGATAGATAGTTTTATAGATATATAGATATATAACTAGATAGACATACAGATAGATAGCTAGACATATAGATAGAAAGATAGATAGATAGACAGATAGATTGAATGATTGACAGATAAACAAACAGATAGATAGACAGGTAGACAGATAGATAGATATACATATAGACATACAAATAGATAAACAAATAGACAAATAGATAGATAGACAGATATATAAATAGATAGTCAGACATATAGATATATAGATAGACAGAAAGATATAAAGATAGATTGATAGATAGATAGACAAATAGAAAGATAAAGATATAGATATATAGATATATAGATATATAGATATATAGATATATAGATATATAGATATATAGATAGATAGATCGATAGATAGAAAAAACAATTTGATGTACAAATAGATAGATATATAGATAGAAAAATAGATAGATAGATAGATAGTCAGATAGACACACAAATAGACATACAAATAGACTGATAGATAGGCAAATAAATAGCTAGATAGACAAATTGATTGATACATAGATAGATAGATTGATTGATAGACACATAGACTAATAGATAAACACAAATAGATAGATAGCTAGAAATAAAGATAGATAGATAGATAGATAGATTGACAAATAGAGATATAGACAGACACATAGACCTAGATATAGACAGTTAGACAGATATATTTATAGATATATAGACAGAAAGATAGAAAGATAGACAAAAAGATAGATAGATAGACACATAGATAAATAGATAGTCAGACATATAGATAGACAGATAGATAGACAGAAAGATATAGAGACAAATTGATAGATAGATAGACAAAAAGAAAGAAAAAATGATAGATATATAGATAGATAGATAGATCAATGGATAGAATGACAAAGAGATGTACAAATAGATAGATATACAAATAGATCGATAGATAGGAAAATAAATGGCTAGATAGACAAATAGATTGATATACAGATAGATAGATAGATTGCTAGATTGATAGACACATAGACTGATATATAAACATACAGATAGATAGATAGAAATAAAGAAAGATTGATAGATAGATTGACACATAGACTAGATAGACATATAGACAGACACATAGACAGACACATAGACAAACATATAGACAGACAGACAGATTTATTTATTTATATATATAGACATAAAGATAGAAAGATAGACAAAAAGATATTTAGATAGATAGATAGATAGACAGATATATAGACAACCTAATAGACAGATAGAAAGATAGATAGATAGACAAACAAATAGATAAATAGATGGCCAAAAAAAAGATAGACAGATAGAAAGATACACAAATAGACTCAGATAAATAGATAGACAGACAAAAATATAGATAGATTGATTGATAGATATATAGATAGACAAATAGATAGATAAATAGATAGATAGATAGCCAGATAGTTAGATAGACAGATAGAATGATTGATTGATAAATAGACAAATAGATAAACAGATAGACAAATCGACAAATAGATAGACATACAGATAAAAAATAGATAGAGATATAGAAAGATGGATATATATATATATATATATATATATATATAGATATATATATATTGACAACTAGATAGATAGAAAAATAGATAGATAGATAGACAGATAAACAAACAGATCCATAGTTAGATAGATAGACAGGCGAATCGAAAGATAGATGGATAGACAGAAAGACATACACATAGACTTTTACATAGATACATATATAGACATATAGATAGAAAGATACATTGGCAAACAGATAGACATACAGATAGACAAGAATATAGATATACATATAAATAGATAGATAGATAGACAAACAGAAAGAAAGATAGATGGATAAATAGATGGATAGGTAGAAAAATAGATATATAGATAGATAGACCGATAGATTGACATATAGACAAACATATATACAGACAGATAAACAGACAGATAGGGAGATACATAGACAAATAAATACATAGAAAGATAGTAAATTAGATAGATAGGCATACTAAAAGACAAACAGATAGAAAGACATGTAGATAGATAAATAGACATATAGATAGATAGACAGATAGATAGACATATAGATAGATTGATTGATAGATAGACCAATAGAATGACTAAATAGATAGACTGATAGACAGACAAATAGATAGCCATATTGAAAGATAGATAAATAGATAGATAGACATATAGATAGACAGACAAACAGATAGATAGATATATAGTTTGACAAATAGATAGACAGATATACAGATAGATAAATAGAAAAATAGATAGTCAGATATACATATAGACACACAGACAGATAGACAGACAGACAGATAGATAGATATATAAACAAATCTATAGAGAGATAGATAGATAGATAGATAGATAGATAGATAGAAACATAAGCAGAGAGGTAGACAAACAGATAGATAGACAGACAAATAGATAGACAAATAAAAATAGAAAGATAGATAAATAGATAAACAAAAAGATAGAAAGATAGACATATAACACACATATATGTAGAAAGAAAGAAAGATAGATAGATAGATAGACAGATAGATAGACAAATAGATTGACTTATAGATAGACTGATAAACAGATAGATAGACAGATATATAGATAGACAGATAGAAAGGCATATAGACAAATAGATAGATAGACACATAGATAGATTGATACATAAAAAGATAGACAGATAGACAGACAAAGAGATAGATAGATGGATAGATAGATGGATAGATTGATAGACAAACATATTGTTAGATAAATAGATATATAGATAGATAGACATATATATAGATTGACAGATAGAAAGATAGATTGACAGACAGACAGACAGATAGATAGATAGATAGATAAATAGTTATATATAGTTAGATAGATAGACAAATAGACATAAAGATAGACATAAAAATAAACTAATTGACAGATAGATAGATATATAGATAGATAGACAGATAGAGAGACAGATTTACAAACAGACAGATAGATAGAAAGAAAGATAGGTAGATATACAGAAAGACAGATAGATAGATTGATCAAAAAATAGATAGACAAACAGAAGTATAGACAGATAAATAGAGAGATAGATAGACTAATAGAAAGATAGACAGACAAATAGATATACAGATAGATTAATAGATAGATAGCCATACATATATACACACACAGATAGATAGACTAATAGATAGTTAGATTGATAGATAGATCGATAGTCAGGTGTATAGATATATAGATAAATAGTTAGACACATAGACAGATAGACACTCAGATAGACATATAGATAGACATATAGATAGACATATAGAAAGAAAAAAAAGATAGATAGATATTCAGACAGATAGATAGATTGATAGACACATAGACAGATATATAGACAACCATATAGATAGAGATATAGATAGATATATTGATAGATAGACTAAAAGATAGATAGACTAAAAGATATATAGATAGATAGATATATTGGCAACCAGATAGACAAATAGAAAGACAAATAGATAGATAGATAGATATACATACATATAGATTGATAAATAGATAGACAAATAGAAAAATAGATAGTTATATAGAGAGACAGACAGATAGACTTACTGACAAACAGGCATATAGATAGATAAAAAGAAAATTAGATAGATAGATAGTTCAATAGAGAGATAAATAAATAGATAGATAGACACATAGATATATAGATAGATAGTTAGTTAGTTAGATAGATAGCCGAATAGATAGAAACAAACCTAGATAGACAAACAGATAGAATGATAGGACACATAGACAGATAGCTATACAGCAGATAGATCGATAAATAGACAGAACATATAGCAAGATACACCGATGATAGGCAACCTAGCTAGCTAGATGGATAGATAGACAGAGAGATATACATCTATATAGAAAGATAGCTAAACATATAGATAGGTAGACAAATTGATAGACAGATTGACACACAGATAAATAGACAGATATACAGATAAAAAGATAATGATAGATAAATAGATAGATAGAAAGATAGATAGATTAACAATAGATAGATAGATAAATTGAAAGATAGATAGATAGATGGATTGACAAATAGATATATTGATAGACAGATAGTTAGATAGATAGACAGAAATATAGATATACTGATAGACAGACATTTAGGTAGATAGATAGACAAACATATAGAAAAAAGATAGACAACACAGATAGATATATAATATATATGTATGTATGTAGACAACTAAATAGTTAAATATACAGACAAATAGACAGACAAATAGACAAATAGATAGATAGAGAGATAGATATAGACAGACATATATGTAATAGATAGATAGATAGATAGATTGATAGATTTAAAAATAGATAGTTAGATAGATAGACATATAGATTGATAGACAAATAAATAGACAGATAGATAGATTGACATAATGATAGATACACATAAGACTTTTAGTCAAATAGATTGATAGATAGACAAATAGATAGATAGATAGATAGGTAAATAGATAAATAGATCGATATATAGAAAGTTAGATTGATAGAAAGATAGATGGATAGACAGATAAAAAAAAGATAGATAGATAAATATACAGATAGAAAGATAGTTAGATGAATAGATAGACAAATAGACAGATAGATAGATAGTAGACACATTGAAAGATAGAGAGATATACACATAGTAAATAGACATATAGATAGTTAGATAGTGAAATAGATAGTCAAATAGACAGATATAAAAATAGACATATAAACAATTAGATAGATAGATATATAGATAGATAGATAGATAGATTGACATATAAATTTATAAACTTAAGGATAGATGGGCAGATAGATAGATAGGAAAATGGGCAGATAGACAAATAGACAAATAGATTAAAAGATAGTTTGACATATATACATATAGACAGATAGATAGAGTGATAGATAAATAGATAAATAGATAGATAGATATATATATAGACAATAGACAGTTAGATAGATAACGACACATAATGATTAACAGTTAGGTAGATAGTCAAATAGAAATAAATAAAAATATAGACAGATAAATAGATATGCAGATAGACAGATTAATATATATATAGATATATAGACATATAGACAAAATAATAATAGATAGATCAGTAAGATAGATAGATATATATAGAGATAGATAGATAGATAAATTTATAGATAAACATATAGATAGATTGACATATAGATAGACAATTAGACAAATAGTAGATAGAAAGATAGATAGACAATATAGAGACAAAATGACATATAGACAGATTGACAAATAGTCAAAAAATGTTAGATATATAGAAAGATAGACATATAGATAAATAGACATATCTATAGATACACACTTAGATAGATACACAATTGACATATAGATAGATAGACAGATATATAGATACATATATAATATATAATATATGATAGAAAGATAGATAGATAGATAAATAGATAGACAAATAGACTATAGACATATAGACAAATTGATTGATAGATAGATAGACAGATAGACATATAATAAAATAAGAAGATAAGCAGATAGATAAAATATATAGATAGATATATAATATAGAGATAGATATATAGCTATATATATATATATATATAATATATATATATATATATTATTGATAGATAGATAAATAGAAAATAGATATATACTTAGATACAGATATATAAATATATATATATATATTATATAATATATATATATATATATAGAAAGATAGATAGAAAGACATATAGATAAATTGCAAAAGATAGATAGATAGAAAAAAGATAGATATAAAGATAGATAAATGACAGATTGATAGATAAAATGATAGACAAAGAATAGAAGACACATAGACAAATAGAAGATAGAGAGATAGATAGATAGATAGATCGAAACAGACATATATATAGAAATACATAGACAATAGATACAGACAGACATTAGTATAGATAGAAAATAGCCATATAGACATATAGAGTAGAAGGAGATAGCTATATAGATAGATAGA
>JAREIK010002203.1:114962-145447 GCA_029783825.1 Sapria himalayana
ATCTATCTATTTGTCTATTTGTTTATATGTTGATTTATTTGTATATTTGTGTCTCTATCACTGTAGCTATATGTCTGTCTATTTGTCTATCTACCTCTATATATCTTCATGTCTATTTGTCTACCTATTTGTGTATCTATCTATCTATTTATCTATATGTCTATCTATCTTTCTATCTATCTATGTATCTATCTATCCAATTGTCTGTCTATTTGTCTATATATCGATATATGTGACTGTCTATTTATCTTTCTATCTATACATCTGTCTATCTTCTTATCTATCTATTTGTCTATCTGTGTGTCTATCTATCTGTCTATTTATCTATCTATCTGTCTCTCTCTTGATTTATCTATTTGTCTATCTATCTGTCTGTCTGTTATCTAACTCTTTCTAAGTTTGTCCTGTCATACTATCTATTTTGTCTTCTAGCTTCATATTTATATTTATTTGTCTATCTTTTTGTCTCTCTAGTCTGTTATCTATATATCTTTCTAGGCTATCTGTAATGGTCTATCTGTGTGTCCTATTTGTCTGTCTATTCTATCTAACTATGGATTTGTCTAATCGAGTAGTTTGTCTTTTAGTCTATCTCAGCTTTCTGTCATTTGTCCTATCAATTTTTTTTGTTGTATCTGTTTGTCTATCAATCTATATATCGATTTGTATATCTATATGTTTAGTCTATAAGTGATCAATGTTTTTATCTTTCAATCAATCTGTTCGTGCTGTCGGTCTATCGACTATCTTTCTGTTTGTCTATCTATCTGTCTTTGTCACTATATCTATCTATCTATATGTGTGTCTAGCGCTCTATCTATCTAGATCTAATCTTATTTTTTTGTCTATCTATTTGTCTGTCTATCTGTTTGTCTATTTATCTTTCTATCTATCTATCTGTATGTCTATATGTGTCTCTATCTTTCTATTTATCTATCTTTCTTTCTTTCTGTAATTCTATCTGTGTATTTGTTTGTCTATCTATCTGTCTATATGTCTATATATATGTGTGTATATCTATTTGTCTCTCTATTTATGTGCGTATATGTCTATTTGTCCTTATGTCTATATGTTTATCTATTTGTCTTTCTCTCTCTCTATCTATCTATATTTCTATTTGTCTATCTATTTTTTTGTGAATCTCTCTATCTATTTGTATTTCTATCTGTCTATCTATCTATGATATATCTATCTGATTATTTCTTTGACTATATATCTATCTATTTGTCTATCTATATATCTATCTAATTTCTTTCAATATGTCTATTTATATGTTTGTCTATTGATCTATCGATCTATCTGTCTATCTATCTATATGTCTATATGTTTGTCTATCTTTCTCTTTATCTATCTGTCTATATACATGTTTGTATGTATGTCTATCTTTCTATCTATCTATTTGTCGAATGTCTATCAATATGTCTATCTATCTGTCTATGTATCCATCTATTTGTATATATATCTATCTGTCTATTTGTCAATTTATTTATCTATCTATCTATCTATTTTTCTATTTGTCTATTTATCTGTCTGTATATCTCGCTATCTATCTACCTGTTAATCTATTTTTCTATCTATATGTCTATTTATATGTCTATTTGTATGTATATCTGCCATTCTTTTTGCCTAATCTTTTTGTCAGTCTATCTGTCTATCTATCTATATCCCTATTTGTTTCTCTGTCTATCTATTTATCTATTTGTCAGTCTATCAGTCAGTCTATATGTCTGTTTATTAGTCTATCTACCTATTTGTCTATCTACATGTCTATTTGTCTATCTATCTGTCTATCTAATTATTTGTTTATCTATCTGTCTATCTTTCTATCTATCTGTGTATGTGTCTATCCATAAGTCTATCTGTGTTTTTGTCTATCTATTTATATATTTGATTGTTTGTCTATCTTCCTGTCTATCTGTCTGTCTAAACATATGTCTATCTACCTATCTATCTATCTGTCTATCAGTCTGTCTATATGTTTGTTTATCTGTCTATTTATCTATCTTTGTATCTATGTATCTCTCAATCTGTCTATCTATTTATCTATTTGTCTATCTATCTGTCTATCTATCTATGTGTCTATCTGTCTGTCTATTAGTCTCTATATCTATTTTTCTATCTATCTATCTATTTATTTATCTATCTATCAGTCTATATCTCTAACTATCTGTCTGTCTATCTATCTATATGTATATTTGTCTGTCAATCTATCTGTCAACCTATCTATCAAATTATCTATCTACCTATCTTTCTACCTCTTAGTCTATCTATGACTATTGATCTATCTATTTGTATGCATATTTTTCTATCAGCCAATCTATCTCTCCATATATATATATATTTGCCTATCTATCTGTCTATCTATCTGTCTATGTATCTATCTATCTGTCTATCTATCTATCTGTCTATCTATATGTCTATATATTTATATGACTTTCTATCTGTCTGTCTGTCTGTCTCTCTATCTGTATGTATATCTATATGTCTATCTATCTGTAAAACTATTTGTCTATATGTCTGTCTATCTATGTGTCCATCTATCTGTTTATCTATCTGTGTAACTATCTTTCTATCAGTCTTTCTATCTATCTTTATATCAATCTATCTATATATTTGTCTATCTATCTGTCTGTCTATCTATCTTTTTATATATCTATCAAATTGTCTATCTATCTATCCATTTATATGTCTATCTATATGCCTGTCTATCTGTCTTTATATTGGTCTGTCTATCTGTGTATCTATCATTCTATATATCTCTCAGTCTATCAATCTATCAATCTTTCAATAAATCTATATGTCTATCAGTCTGTCTATCTGTAAGTCTATCTATATATCTATTTGTCTACTTATATGTCTAATTATCTATATATCTATTTTTTTTTGTCTATTTGAGTGTATATCTGTCTATGTATCATTTTGTGTATCTATCTATCTGTCTATTTATCTATCGAAGTTTCTATTTATGTATTTGTCTATCTATCTGTCTATCTATTTGTCTATATATCTGTCTATCTATCTATTTGTCTTTTTGTCTATGTGTATGTCTATCTTTCAGTTTTTTGTATATCTATCTATTTATCTATTGGTATATTTATCTGTATATCTGTCTATTCATATATTTCTAAGTATGTCTGTCTGTCTATATTTATATCTATCTATATATCTATATCTCTATCTTTCTGTCAATCAATCAATTAATCAATCTATCTATCTGCATATTTGTGTATCTATCTATCTATCTCTCTGGTATCTATCTGGCTATTTTTCTATTTATATATTTGTCTATCTATCTATCTATCTATTTATCTGTCTATCTATTTATCTTTCTGTCTATCTATATATCTATCTATTTGTTAGTCTTTCTATCTGTCTTTCTGACTATTTATTTTTCTATCAATCTATTTGTCTAATTATATGTCAATCTGATTTTGTATCTATCTTTCTGTATATCTATCTGTCTGTCTATATGATTATTTGTCAATCTATCTGTCTATCTATCTAGCTATTTGTATGTGTATCTATCTGTCTATATGTATTTCTATGTCTGTCTATTTGTCTATCTATCTATATGTCTATATGTGTATCTATCTATCTATATGTCTGTCTCTCTATCTATCTATCTATCTGTATGCTATCTATCTATATATGTATCTATCTGTCTAACTATAGTTTTATCTATCTATATATTTATCTAATTGTATATCTATCTATGTATTTGCTTGTATATCTGTCTCTTTGTTTGTCTCTCTTTCAATCTATCAATCTATCTATATATTTGTCTCTCTATTTATCTTTCTATTTATCTGTCTATCATTCTGTATATATGACTATCTAACTATTTGTCAATCTCTTTGTCTAAATTTCTGTCTATCTATCTATCTATCTGTCTATATGTCTGTCTATCTATCTATCGATCTATCAGTCTATCATTCTGTCTATATGACTATCTAACTATCTGTCAAACTCTTTGTTTATGATTCTGTCTATTTATCTATCTAGTTGTTTGTCTGTCTGTCTATCTGTTTGTCTATCTATATATCTGTCTATTTATCTGTATGTTTATCTATTTGTCTATTAGTCTTTTTATATAACTATCTATGTATCTATCTATCTTTCTGTCTATCTATCTGCCTATCTATCTATCTAACTATATGTCTATCTGTCTATATTTATCAATCTATCAATCTATCTGTCTATCTATCTGTTAATCAATCAATCAATCTGTCTGTCTATTTATCTGTCTATCTCTCTATTAGTCTATCTATATATCTGTCTAATTGTCTATCTATATGTTTATCTATCTATCTGTCTATTAATATTTATATCGATCTTTCTATCTATTTGTCTATCTATTTGTGTTTCTATTTGTAAAAATTATGTATACCTATTTGTTTATCTGTCTATATATCTAGTTGTCTATATATATATATATCTAGCTGTCTAAATGTCTATCTCTCTATTTATCTGTAAATCTATCCGTCTATTTATTTGTATATCCGTCTTTCTATTTGTGTATTTTTCTATCTGTCTATCTGTCTGGTTATCTATCTATATATATGTCAATCTGTCTATCTATCTATCTGTCTATCAATATGTTAGTCTATCAGTCTATCTATCTATATGTTAATCTGGCTGTCTATATGTTTGTTTATCTATCTGTCAATCTATCTATATGTCTATCTGGCTTGTCTATCTATTTATCTATCTGTATATTGGTCTATCTATCTTTCAAACTTTCTATCTATCTATTTAAATATTTGGTTGTCTGTCCGTCTATCTAATTGATTGTGGATCTATCTATCAATCTATCTCTCTATCTTTCGGTGTAACTACCTATCTTGTTATCTGTCTATTTATCATCTATTTGTTTTTCTATCTATCTGTCTATTTGTCTATCTATAAGACTATTTATTTGCCGATGTAACATTCTTTCAATTTGTCTGCATATCTTTTTGTCTATCTGTCTATTTATATAATTATCTAACTATATATCAATCTGTGTATCTATCTATCTATCTATCAATCTGTTTGTCTGTCTATCTATCAATCAATCAATTAATCTATATATTTGTTTAGTTATCTATCTATCTGTCTATCTATCTATCTATTTGTCTATCTGTCTGTCTATATATTTATCTGTCTATCTATCTTTCTATTTGTCTATTTGTTTGTCTATCTGTCTTTCTATATGTCAAATTGTCTATCTTTCTGTCTATCTTGCTATAAGCATATCTGTTAGTCTATCTATATGTATATGTTTATATGTATCTATATGTATATTTGTCTATCTAACTGTCTATATATCTGGTTGTCTATATGTTTATCTATATGTCTATCTATATGACTATCTATCTGTATTTCAATTTATTTATCTATCTATCTGTCTATCGATCTATGTATCTATCTATATGTCTATCTATCTATCAATCTATATGTCCATCTATCAGTCTATCTATCTATCTATCTATCTATATGTTTGTCAATATGTTTGTATGTCTGTCTGTCTATCAATCTATCTCTCTATCTTTCTATCTATTTGTCTAACTATCTGTCATTTGTCAGTCAGTCTATTAATCTATCTGTATGTATTTCAATCAATCAATCTATCTATCTGTCGATCTATATGTCCATATAACTGTCAATCAATCTATCTATCTATTTATCATTCTATCAGTCTGCCTATATATCTGTCTGTCTATTTGTCTATGAATCTATATATCTATCAATTTATATATCTATTTGTATATATATATGTCTGTCTATCTGTATGTGTATCTCGGTGTCAATATGTCTGTCTATATGTTTTTCTATCTTTCTGTAATTCTATCTATATTTCTATTTTTCTATCTATTTGTCTGTTTATCTGTATGTATATGTGATTATATATCTTTATATCTATCTATATGTCAATCGATTAGTGTATCTGTCTATGTATCTATCTATTTATCCATCCATCTATCTGTTTGTCTATGTATCTAACTATCTGTCTATATGTCTATCTACCTTTATATATATATATCTATCTATTTGTTTGTTTATCTGTCTGTCAATGTATCAGTCTATCTATCTATCTATATACCTATTTGTCTGTCTATTTGTATTTATGTCTGTTTAACTAACTATATATCTTGTTGTCTATATATCTATGTATCTATCTATCTGTCTATCTGTTTGTAAATCTATCTGTCTATCTATCTACCTATTATCTAACTATTTGTCTATCTATCTATCTATTTGTTTATTTATCTATCTATCTTTCTTTCTTTCTGTCTATCTATCTATCTGTCTTCTATCTATATATTTGTCTATATATCTGTCTATCTATCTATCAGTCTATCAGTCTATTTATCTATCTATCTATATGTCTATCTATATATTTATCTATCTATATATCTATTTGTATATCTATTTGTTTGTCTATCAGTCAGTCTATCTGCTTGTTTATCTATTTATATATCTTCTTGTCTATTTGTCCATCTATATGTCTATATATCTGTCTGTCTATCTATTTATCTATATATCTATCTATTTATCTATTGATGTATATGTCTGTCTATCTCACTATCTATATATTTATCTTTCGATCTATCTATCTATCCGTCTATATATCTATCTGTCTATCTATCTATTTGTATATCTGTCTATCTATCTATCTATTTGTCTGCTTGTCTATTTATATGTCTATATATTTATCTATTTGTCTATCTATTATCTATTTATCTATCTGTATATCTATCTATGTACTGTCTATGTGTCTATATATCTATCTATATATGTCTGTCTATCTATTTATCTATCTATCTTTATGTCTATCTTTATATCTATCTATTTGTCTATCTACCTATCAAATTATCTGTCTATCAGTGTGTCTATCTGCTTGTCTATCTATCTATCTATCTGTCTGTCTGTCTATCTATATGTGAATCTATCAATTTATCTGTCTATCTTTATCTCTATCTATCTATCTGTCTATCTGTCTATCATTCTGTCTATCTGTCTATTTGTATATCTGTCTGTCTATTTGTCAATCTATCTATTTTTCTATCTATCTATCTATCTATGAGTTTGACTATCTGTGTCTATCTGTCTGTCTACCTAACTATCTCTCTTTCTGTCTAATTAGTTTTCTATATATTTATCTAGTTGTCTGCTTATTTATCTATCTATCAATCTGTCTATCTATTTTTGTGTCTATCTATCTTTCTATCTATTTATTTATCTATCTGTCAATATATCTGTCTTTTTGTATTTCTCTCTATCTATCTGTCAGTCTATTTATCTGTCTGTCTATCTATTTGTCAATATGTCGGTTTAATAATCTATCTATCGAAATGTCTATATGTCTATCTATATATCTATCTATCGAAATGACTATATGTCTATCTATATATCTATCTTTCTTTCTGTTAATCTTTCTATATGTCTATCTATTTATCTATTTATCTATTTGTCTATCTGTCAGGCTATCTGCATGTCTATTTTTCTGTCTATATGTCTATCTGTTTGTCTGACAACCAATCTATTTGTCTGTCTTTTAGTCTGTCTATCTATTTATCTATCTATTTGTCAGTCTGACTATCTGTGTGTCTATCTCTCTATCTATCTATCCATGTATCTATCTATTTATTTGTCTTTTTATTTCTTTGTCTATCTGTTTATCTATTTATTTATTTGTCTATCTATCTATCTATATATCTGTATATATGTCTATTTATTTCTCTATCTATCTATATACCTACTCATCTGTCTATCTATCTATCTAACTATCTATCTATCTATAAGTCCTTATATTTGTTAATCTATTTGTATGTCTAAGTGTCTATCTATCTATTTGTCTATGTGTCAGCCTAGCTATTTGTTTATCTATGTGCTACTATATTTGTTTATCTATATAAGTCTCTATATTTGTTTATCTATATGCTACTATCAATCAATCTATCAGTCTCTTTGTCTATGTCTATCTATTGATATATATGCCTATTATCTATTTGTCTATCTGTTTGTCTATCTATCTATTTGTCTATCAATCTATCAGTCTATCTGTCTGTCAAAAAGTCATCAGTCTATCAGTCTATCTAATAGTTTGACTATTTATCTATCTGTCAATCTATCCATCTATTTTTGTGTCTATCAATCTATTTATCTATGTATCTATGTATCTATATGTCTATCTGTCTAACTAACTATCTATCTGTATGTCTGTCTAACTAACTAACTATATGTCTGTCTATCTAATTATCTATGTATCTTTTTATCTGTCAATATATCTATATATTTATCTATCTATCTGTCTATATATATATATATATAAATATATATATCTATCTATCTATATATCTGTCTATTTATCTATCTATCCATATGTCTATTTGTCTATCTATCTATCTGTCAATATGTCTATATCTCTATCTGTGTATATGACTATATGTTTATTTGTCTAACTGTCTATCTTGCTATCTATCGATCTATCTATCTTTTAATCGGTCTATCTATCTGTGTATCTATTTATCTGCCGCTCTAACTTTCTATCTATTTGTGTATCTATCTGTTTATATCTCTATCTATCTATTTATCTATCTATCATTCTTTCTATCTATCAATTTATCTATTTATCTATCTATTAATTTATCTATTTATATATCAATTTATCAATCAATCTTTTTATCTATCTGTCAAGCTACATTTCTATCTATATGTCTAACTAAATATCTGACTGTCTATCAATCTAACTATCTTTTTATCTATCTATATGTCTATCTGTATCGTATCTTTTTGTTTACTTATCAATCTATATATATATCAACATATCTTTCTGTATGTCTAATTATCTATGTGTCTATCTACCTATCTTTATATCTGTCTATCTGTCGATCTATCGATCTGTCTATCTGTCTATCTATCTATTTTATATCTCTATCTATAATCTGTCTATCTAACAAGCTATCTACCGGTCGATTATCTATCTATCTATCTATCTAATTACCAATCTATCTATTTATCTATTTATATATCTATTTGTCTTTCTGTATATTTGTCTATCTTTCTATCTATCTATCCATCTATCTTTCAATCTATCTTTCTATCTGTGTATCTATATATATGTCTATTTAACTATCTATCATTCTATCTAACTAACTAACAATCTATCTATCTATCTGTATATCTCTCTATCTATATATCTATCTAACTATTTAACTATTTATCTATCTATCTTGTAATTAGTAAATTGGACCTTGCAAGAAGAACTAGAGACTGAGCCGGAAAATGGGAAATGGAAAAGAATTCATTATTACTCTTTGACAGAATAGTAGCCTTAAAATAGGAAGCAAATAACTCAACTATGGAAAAATCACCGACAAACCCAGCACCAACATCACAAAATCTGCATTGATTGAAGGAAACATAACTAATTAAACTTCACAAAATAGCAACACAAAACATGATGTCGAAGATATGATGCATAAGCCATGTACAACTCCACTTTCCACAGTTTGTAAATCTAAGTCATGTAGAAACTGATAACAAGAGTATTTGACTACAATTTCTATCATTCGATCCCAATTTAAACGGCTTTCCAGCTTTTTATTTTTTCCTGCCAAGCTACAAAAATATCCGTATAACAAGGGTAGCCATTAAGCATTATGCATTTTGGTAACATATCTGCTAATTTAACAATAAAGGCCGGCGAGGACCTGTCATGCACCGCATAAGAATCTATTCTCTGAGATCATGTGCGAGAATACAACAACCCTGAGGAAGAAAGATATAAATAAGCAAATAGAATTCCATCAATGAAGAAATGGAAAACGAAGCCATAGAGAAGCAGGCCGAGACTCTTCCACTCGACTCTTCCAGTTTGTTGCTAGTGCCATTTTAAAACCTATTACATATTTTACATATAAAATATACTAACTAATTTTTTCCAATTCAATACATTCATAATTAATATTTTCATATCAATGACACTTATAATAGTGAGAATGTTTATATTTTTCAGCCCATTATTAGTCTTAACAAGCTATTAGTCTTAACAATCTATTAGTCTTAACAATGACACATCTAGTAAGTGCCATAAAAACATAAAACATGTTCCAAATAATGATGTTTTTTAAAAAAATAAATGACATGTCTAATTAATATAATTTATTATACAAACAAATATTAATTTTTATCTTTTCAGCGACAAATTTATAATCTAGTGTGTCTATGATTTAGCTGCAGGTTTTTTGTTTATTTATGGAAAGACTTCTATTCCCAAACTTGAAGAACCTGCAGAATGTTTCACACGAGCAGCATATTATAAGCTGGCAGTAGATGCTTACGTTAAAATCAACTTCTTCATCAAATGCATTGATTGCTATCAAAAGGGGGAGCTATTCGACGAGGGACTATAGTACATTTCCAACTGGAAAGAACATGTCACGCAATATCATTGCATTAAAAGAGACGAGGGCATAATATAAGATGCAAAACAAAAGATGTTGGAGGATGCTGTGAAGAAATGCAAAAAGATCGGAAGACAAGTTCACAGTGAGGAAATAAGTTAACCTCTTCAATTCAAGTGATTCAATACGCAGTTTTTTGAAAAAATTAAAGTTAATGGAAAAGCTGATACAATTAGAAACTTAATGGGGAAACTTCCTGGATGCTGCAAAGATCGCCAAGGATATCGGAGGCACTGCTTGAAGCCGAGATGTATGAAAAGTCCGAACTATTTGAAGAAGATGCACTAGTAAGTTAATGGGGAAACTTCCATATTTGCATATAATAGCGAGGTAGTCTTAATTTTATTAAATGAAGACTCGCTAGAATTTTAAAATTATATTAATCACATCAATTTATTAAAAGACGTAAAATTTTAAATTTATTTTTATTTCTCTTAGGGATAAATTAAATATTAACAATTTAATTTAAAATTAAATATTATTACTTATTTTATAAATAAAAAATTCAAATTTGAATCTATAAATATTTAATTTTTTTAATTTGATCATAGATTTCTTTTTATTTTTAATAAATAAATTTCAACTAAAATTTGATAATTTTTTTTATTAATCAAGAATACAATTTAAAATTTTATTACTTATTTTACAGATAAAAAATACCAAAGAAATTAGTTCCAAATCAATTAATTCAAATTTAATATTTTCATATCAATGACACTAATAAAAGTGACAAGGTTTTTAATTTTCAGCCCCTTATTCCTTGGCAATTTTTATGGAGTAAAGAAATTTCCTAACCTATTAGTCTTAACAATGACACATCTAGTAAGTGTCATTCAATGTCTATTTACAAATAGAATAATTACATTTTCTGAAAGCGTCAAGGTACAAAACATAATTAATTTGATGTTTTGTTGTCGTGAGTGAAGCATCAATAGCAGAGATAATGAAAATCCGATCTTGCTTCTGGAAGACAGAGAAGACGAGACCAGAGAGAGAGAGAGAGAGAGAAAGACCAAGAAGGAATTGGATTATCTTCTAGCAAGGAGAATAAGAGAAGATCAAATTCAAGCTAGTATTGGGGTGAGTGAAAATGAAACATCTCCTCAAAAAGGCAGAAATGTGATGGGGAAGAAAGCATCCATGACAGTCACTTTCTAATCTGCTATGCTTCTGCAACCTCCACTTCCAAGTACAAATGAACTCAATTAAGGTGAAGAGAAGGAAACAAAAAAGGTACACTTCCCCCTAGTTCTCCTCTGAATTAATTCTCAACAGGAATCAATGGGCTCATTGAATTCACTCTCAATTGTCATGATCACAAGGTCACTCGCTCATGTCCAGATACTTCCTCTCCTAGAACCAAACATGAGAATATAACATTTCTCCCCCCCCCCCTCTCTCTACTTGTTAATGATGATAAGTTTATGCATAATATAAGATGCAAAACAGAAGATTTTGGAAGATGCTGCGAAGAAATGCAAAAAGATCGGAGACAAGTTCGCATTGATGAAATAAGTTAATCTCTTCAATTCCAGTGATTCAATGCACTATTTTTTGATACAAGCTAAATGTATGGAAGAGCTGATACAATTATAAACTTGATGGGGAAACTTACTGGATGCTGCAGAGATGGCCAAGGATATCGGAGACGCGAGCATGAAGCCGAGCTGTTGGAAAAGGCCGAACGTGAAAAAGAAGACGTGCTCGTCTTTCTAGCGATCGAGTCTTCATTTTATTAAATGAAGCTAAATATAATATTATATTAATCACATAATTTTTATTAACAATGACACTTCTAGTAAGTGTCATTAAATGTCTAATTACAATAGAATAATGACATTTTCTGAAAGAGTCAAGGTATTAAACGTCATTAATTTGATGTTTTGTGGTAGTGATAATAGGTAGACATATAGATAGATAAATAGTTAGACATATTGACAGAATGATAGATAGATAGATATATAGAAAGATAGTTATACATATAGATAGAAAGATTGATAAATATATAGACAGATTGATAGAATGGCATATACATAGAAAGATATATTTATAGATAGATAGATAGACTGATTGTCATATAGAAAGAAAGATAGATAGATAGATAGATAGATAGGTAGATAAACAGATAGAGAGATAGATAGATAGAAACATAAACAGATATATAGATAAATAGATAAATAGATAGATATATAGACATATAGACAGACAGACAGATAGTTAGTTAGATACACAGATAGACATATAGATAGATAGACAGATAGACAGATAGACAAATAGAAAGATAGACAAATTGATTGATAGACTGATAGACAAACAGACAGATAGATATAGAGATAGTTATAACGATAGACAAATTGATATATAGATAGAAAGATAGATAAATAGATAAATAAATAGATAGAAAAATTGTCAAGATAGACAGATACACACATGGATAGATATAGACATATAGAAAGATAGATAGATATATATATATATATATATAGATATACAGATAGACATATATAAAGATAGTCAAATAGATAGATAGACAGATAGATAAATTAATAGATTAATAGATAAACGGATAGTGAGATAGACAGAAAGAGAGATAAAAAGATTGACAGATAAACAGATAGATAGATAGTCACATATATAGATTGATAGATAGATTAGATTGAAATATAGAAATATAGACAGATAGAGAGAGAGAGATAGATAGATAGATAGATAGACATATAGACTAATTGATAGATAAATACATAGACACATAGACAGACAGATAGAGATATAGATAGATATACATATAGAAAGATAGAAACGTAGACAGATTGACATATAAATAGATAGACAGATAGATAAAGAGCTAGATAGACAAATAGAGTGATAGTTATATAGAAAAATATAAAGAAAGGCAGACATGCAGATAGGTAGATAGGTAGATTGATATATAGATAGATACACATAGACAGATAGACATCCATTTAGAAAGATAAATATAAAGATAGACAAATAAAGAGATAGACATATAGATAGACAGATAGACCATTAGACAGATAGATAGATAAACAGATAGTAAGATTGATAGATAGATAGATAGAGAGGGGGACATATTGACAGATAGAGAGACAAATAGAAAAATAGACATATCTATAGTTAGATAGATAGACATATAGATAGAAAGACATATAGATAAATAAACAAATAGATAGATAAACAGATACACAGATAAACAAATAGATAGATTCGACACATAGACACATAGATAGGTAGCTAGAAATAGATATAGATAGATAGATAGATAGATAAACAGATAGATAGAATACAAATAGATAGAAAGAAACATAAACAAATATATATATATATATACAAATAGACAAATAGATTGATAGACAAATAGATAGATAGACATAGAAAAATAGACATGTATATAGATAGACATATAGACATATATAGTGATACAAAGTTAGTCATATAGACATATAGACAAATAGACAAATAGACAAATAGACAGATTGATTGATTGATAGATATATATATAGATACACAGATTGATAAAAAGTGATATAGACAGATATAGAAATAAGAAAATAGGCAGATAATTATATAGGCAGATATACAGATAGACAGATCTACATATAGATAGGTAGACAAAGAGACATATAGATAGATAGATCAACAGATAGACAAATAGACATAATACAAATAGACAAATAGAAAAATAGGCAGATATAGAGATAAGCAGATAAATAGAGAAACAAATAGACAAATAGTCAGATAAATAGATAGATGGATAGATAGATATACAGATAGATAAATAGAGAGAAAGTCAGATATTTAGATTTGTAGATAGATATACAAATAGATAGATAGACTGATAGATAGATAGACATATCAAAAAATAGACATATAAGTAGATAGATTGGTAGAGAATTAAATATATAGACAGAAAGATAGATAGTTAAATATATAGATTGATAATTAGGCAGATAGATAGAAAGAAAGATAGATAGACGAATAGATAAATACATAGATAGATAAATAGATAAATATATAAATAATTATATAGATAGACGTATAGAAAGAAAGAAAGATACCCAGATAGTCAAATAGCTAGAAAGGCAGATAGAAAAAAAGAAAGAAAGATAGATAGAAAGATAGATAGATAGATAGAAAGATAGATAGATACATATTTAGTCATATATATATATATATATATATATACATATACATAGATTTATGGATTGACAGATAGATAGATAGATAGATAACTAGTGAGAGACAGATAGATAGACAGATATTTTGAGAGATAGATAGAAAGAAAGAAAGATAAATAGATAGTTAGACAGATTGGCAGATAGAAAGATATGTATATAGATAGATAGGTAGATAGGCAAATAGATAGATTTTTAGATAGATAGATAGATAAACATATTTACATATAGACAGATAGAGAGATACATAGATAGATATATAGATAGATAGATAGACAGATAAAAATATAGACAGATAGAAAGATTGACAAATACACATATAGATAGGTAGACAAATAAATAGATAAATTATTAGATATATAGATAGACAAATAGACAAATAGACAATTAGACTGATAGACAGATAACATGATAGATAGACATATAGAAACACAGATAGATATTCAGATAACTAGATAGCCTAATAGGCAAAAAAGAATATAGATAGATAGATAGATAGAAAAATAGATAGATAGATAGATAGTCATATAGACATATGCATAGATATATATATATATATATATATATATATATAGACATATACACAGATTTATAGATTGACAAATAGCAGATAAATAGATAAACTGATAGGCAGATAGATAGATAGGTAGATAGGTAGATAAGTAGATATAAATATAGACACATAAACAAATATATATATATACAGATAGACATATATACAGTTAGATAGGTAGACATATAGGCATATAGATAGATATTTAGACAAATAGATAAACAGATAGTCAAATATACAAATAGATAGATAGAGAGGTAGAGAGATAGTTGATAGACATATAGATATAGAGATATATTTATAGATTTAAAGATAGATTAAAAGATTGATAGATAGAATAAAAACTAGATAGCCAGAAAGGAAAATAGGTTGATAGGCAGATAGGAACATAAATAGATAGATTGACAGATAAACAAATGGATAGATAGATAGATATAAAGATAGACAATTAGACATATAGACAGATAGACAGATAGATAGAGAGACATAAATATATAGAGAGATAAACATATAGATACATAGATAGATAAAAAGACAATAGATTGATTAAAAAATAGGTAAATAGGTAGATAGACACATATATAGATAGATAGACTTATATTTAGGTAGATAGAGAGACAAACAAATATATATATAAATGGTAGATAAATAAACAAATACATAGATGGACAGATAGATAGATAAATAGATAAAGACAGATAGATAAACATATAGATTGAAATATAGAAAATAAACATATAGATAGAAATATAGATAGATAAATAGATAGACAGATAGATAGAAATAATGATAGACATATAGAAAGATAGACAGATAGATAGATAGATAGATAGACAAATTTACAAATAGATAGTTAGACATATAGACAAATAGGAAGAAAGGAAGATAGACAAATAGGTTAATAAATAGATAGAAAAATAAAGAGATATTTTGATAAAGAGATAGACAAATTCATAGAGAGACATATACATAGATAGATAAATAGAAAGACAAGTAGATAGTTATATATATATAGTCAGATATATAGATAAATAGATCGACATATAGACAGATTGATAGATATATAAATAGACAATAGACAAGTAGATAGATAGATAGATAGATATATAGATAGATAAAACATAGATAGACAGATAGATATATAAAAAAATAGACAAAACACAGATAAATAGATAGATAGACAAATATATAGATAGATAGATAGACAAATATATAGATAGATAGACATATAGACACACACACACACACACACACACACACACACACACATATATATATATATATATATATATATATATATATAGACAGATAGATAGATAGATTGATAGATATATAGATAGACATATAGACATGTAGATAAATTGATAGATAGATAGATAGACATATAGACAAATAGATCAAAAAATAGATAGCAAGACAGATAGTTAGATAGATAGAGAAATAGATAGACATACAGATATATAGATAGATTTAAATATATAGAGATATATAGAAAGATAAATAGAGAGATATACACATAAACAAATTGATAGATTGGAAGTTTAATAGATTGACAGAATGACCGATAGACAAATCGAGAGATAGAAAGAAAGACTAGATAAGTATATAGACATATAGATAGATCGAAAGTTATTCAGATAGATAGCTAGATAGATTGATTGATTGAAAATAGGCAAATAGATAGGTATATACTGAGATAGGCAGATAGAGAAATATACACATAGACAAATAGACAGATAGACATATAAAAGATAGATAGATAATTATTTAGAGAGATTGATAGATAGGCATATACACAGATAGAGATATAAAAAGATAGATAGATAGACAGATAAAACGATATGCAAATAGATAGATAGATAGAAAAAAGATATATATATAGACACATAGACAAATAGACAATAGTAAGATAGGTAGATGCATAGAGAGGCAGATAGACAGATATACGAATATACATATAGTTAGATAGATAGATAGATAGATAGAAAGATATATAGAGAGATAAATAGAAAGATAGATTCATAGATTGATTGATTGACAGATTGGCAGTTGAAATATTGAAAAATTGTAAGGGTGTTAGAAAGATCGATAGACAGATTGAGACATAATTAGATAAATATATAGATAGATATACAATTAGGAAGATCGATAGATCGACAGATAGAAAGATAAAAATATAGATAGATAAATAGATATACAAATATATAAATAGATAGAAACACATATAAATAGATAGATAGATAGTTTGACATATAGACACTTAGACAATTAGACAGATAGTTAGGTACACTGATAGATAGATAGATAGACATATAGACTAATAGAAAGATAGGTAGATAAATATAAATAAATATAGGTTGATAAGTAGATAGATAGATAGACAGATAGACAAATAGATAGGTAGACAGAGAGACCAGATAGATAGATAAATAGAAAGATAGACTAATACACAAATAGATAGATAAACAGATAAATAGATAAAAAGATAAATAGATACATAGATAGACAAATAGACTGCCAGATAAATAGATTGATAGATAGATAAATATACATATAGATAGATATACAAATAAAAATATTGACAGATAATAAAATAGACAAATTTTGATATAGACTAAGAGATAGATAGAAATGTAGATATGCAGATAGATAGACAAATAGACAAATAGACAAATAGATAGGTAGATAGACAAACAGATAGATAGATAGCAAAGCAGATAGATTGATAGATAGACAGACAGACAGACATATAGATAGATAGATAGATAGATAGATGATAGAAAGAAAGATAAGATAGATAGATAGTCTTATAAAGATATACATAGATAGATAGATAAATATAAACATAAATTTATAGATAGAAAGATAAATAGATAGTCAAATAGGAAGATAGGTAGATAGGTAGATAGGTACATAGACACATAGACACATAAACAGATTGACATATAGATAGATAGAAAGATACATAAATAAATTGTAACATAAATAGATAGATAGAAAGATAGATAGATAGACAGATAGATTGATTGACATATAATAGATAGATAGATACAAAAATACATAGATAGACAAATAGACAAACAGATAGATATATATATACATTTTGACATATAGAATGATAGATAGATATAAAGATTGACAAATTAACAAATACACATGATAGATAGATAGAGAGATCAATGGATAGAAACATTGATAGATAGATAGATAGTTAGATAGCTAAACATATAGATAGATAGACAGATAGATATAAGACAAATAGAAAGATAGACAAATAAATAAAAAAATAGATAGACAAATAGATAAAAGACAAATTGGCAGATAGACAGATAGACAGATAGAAAGATAGATAGATAGATAGATAGATAGATAGATAGATAGATATATAAATAAATAGATAGATAGTAAAATAAACATATAGAAAGATAGACAACAATACATATAGATAGATAGATATTTAGATAGGTAGACAGATAAACACATAGACACATTGAGAGAAAGATAGATAGATATATTTAGAAATGTCAGATAGATAGATAGATAGATAGACAAATAGACAGATAAAGAGAGTTAGAAAGATAATAGATTAATATTTATATAGAAAAATTGACCGATAGACTGATAGACTGATATACAGATAGAAAGATAAATAGATAGACATATAGACATATAAATAGATTATAAGTTTGATAGACAAACAGATAGATAGATAGATAGACAGATACATAGACAGATCAATAGAGACACAGATAGACTAATATACATATAGAAAGATAGATAGATAGACAGATAGATAGATAGATAGATAGACATATAGATAGAATAATAGTTTGACAGATAGACACTTAGACATACATATAGATTTATTAATAGATTGATAGATAAACTGATAGATAGACAGATCGATAGATAGACAGATTAAAACAGTGAGATAGATACACAAATAGATAAATATACAGATAGGTAGATAGACAAATTGACAGTTTGCTAGAAAGATTGAAAGAAAGATTGAAAGAAAGATAGATATATAGACAGATAGATAGATAGATTAAAATATAGATAGATAAATAGAGAAATAGATAGATAATTATATAGTTAGATGGATAGACAATTATACTAATAGACAATCAGACAGATAGACAGAAGATAGATAAATAGATAGACGTATACATACTTATACAGTTAGATAGAAAGATTAATAAATTAGAAAAATTGATACATTAACATATAGATAATTAGAAAAATAGAAAGATTAATAGATTAATAAATTGATAGAATTAATTATTGACATATTTTTTAAGGTTGTTTTATTGTTAATTATCACCCTCTCTTATGGCGGAGGAATACCATTTTTACAAACTACTTCTACCCTTATCCCTTTTACACCCACTTTAAACCTAATCTAGAATACAAAAAAATAGAGTAAAATATAACTTTCATATCCTTCTACTAATCTTTTGTCAAGTATTGATTGATATACTTTATATCTTTTGGGTTTTTCGGCCAAAACCCTATTTGTATGGGGCCTTTATATATGTTAATATATATATATAAAGATTAATATAAACATATGTATAAAGATTAATACATATGTATAAATATATATATATATATATATAAAGTATTGTTTATAAAGTATATATATAAAGTATTTATATATATATAAATATATATATAAAGTATTTATATAAAGATTATATAAAGTATTGTTTGATATGTTTATAAAGATTAATACATATGTATAAATATATATATATAATGTTATATGTTAATATAAACATATCAGTGTTTATATATAATGTAATACATTTATATAAATTAAATTATAGACATTTATATATAATGTCATATGATTATATAAATGTATAAAACTTTATATATACTGTTACATGATTATAATTTATTTGGAGACAACAAAAATAAAAACCATTAACATTAATTTAAATTTTTTTAAGTTACAGAAGTAGAAAACATCAAGCATTATATATTTTCTTATGTTACAAAAGGATAGAACAAAAAGAAAACATTTAGTATTTGAAATTAATTAAACCCTAAAAATTTAAATAGTAAAAGAACAAAAATTACACTGACAATTTATAGTTTCATTAATCATGTATAGTCAAAATCAAATAGGTGAAATGAAAATAGAAGCAAAAAGAAAGAAAATCGGGCTAAAATTAAAAAAAGTTAATACCTGATTATTGTATGAAAATGAAAACTCGCAAGTACTAATCAAATTGAGAGAGACGGAGAAATGTATATAGCATTGCGAAGGAGAAGAACAGAGATAATATTACTTGGTAACAAGAAATGATTGATTTATTTAGGTTTCTTCCATGTAGTCATGTTTTGCCTCTCGTTCAAACTTTGGAAGATAGAAATTTTGCTAATTGTGAATCACGTAGCGAATTTTTTTTTCAATAGAAAGATTGTATAAATACTGAACTGCATGTAAATATATATATATATATATATATAAATACAATAAAATATGATAAAAATAAATTTATAAAAAATAAATAATTTAAATAAAATATTTGAAATATATTTGTATTTAACCATATATGTTATTATTTAATAAATTAATAAAAAAATATTATGTAGTAATATAGTATTCATATATATATATATATATATATATATATATATATTATATGGTTCTAAAAATATAAGAATTCAATTTATTTTTTATTAATAAAAAATGAAATATTTATAAAATCATAGAATTTGAATCATTAAGTCATTATAAATTTTATAACTTGAAGTTTTCAATTAATAACCACACTAAAATATTAATTATTTTAATCATCAAATTTTTTTTCAGTAATTAAAACATCAATATATTAATCATAAAATATCAAATAATTTTCTTTTTAAATTTATTAAAAATTAAAATATTTTTTTAAATCAATATCAAAAAATTTAACATAGGAATTACCGACCAAATTTTGGTTGGTTAATGGTTGGTAATTACTACATTATAATTTTTTTGGATAGTCACTTTATTGACTATTTTTAATGATAATATATTTTTAGTCGTTACATGGTGGGTAATTTGTTGGTAATATTTTTTTCAGTAATTCCCTTCTAATTTACAGACCAAATTCTGACCAAAAATATTTGGTAAGTAAATATGGTCGGTCTTTGGTTGGAAATTTGGTCCGAAATTTTTTTTTGAAATCCCTTTTGGTCTCTAAATGGACTTTATTTGGTGAGGAATTACCGACCTATTTTTTAGGTCGGTAATTTGGTCATTATTATAATTATTTTTAGTAGCGTATGTCTAATTATCTATCTGTCTATCTATCTGTCGATCTATTTATGTATCTGTTTGGCTATCTAGATATCTATTTGTCTGTTTATGTGTCTATCTATATGTGTGTCTATCTATCTATTTATCTGTCTATTTATATCTCTATCTATCTAAATGTCTATTTGTTTGTCTATATGTCTATCTATATGTCTATCTATTTGTTTGTCTATCTGTCTATCCATCTGTCTATATATCTTTCTTTTTATCTGTCGCTCTACCTGGTTGGCTATATATTTGTCTATCTATCTATAATTCTGTCTATTTGTCTATCTATATATTTATCTATCTATCTATCAATCTGTATGTCTATATGTCTATCCATCTGTCTATGAATCATTCCATCTATCTATATGTCTGTATATCTATCTATTTATCTGCCTGTCAATATATTTGTCTATATGTATGTCTATATGTCTGTCTATATGTGTATCTATATTCTGTCTAGTTGTCTATCTATATGTGTATCTATCTATTTGTCTATCTTTCTGTATATCAATCTATGTATCTATCTAACTATCAGCCTATCTATTAGTCTTTCTATTATTCTATATATTTGTTTGTATATATGTATGACTATCTATCCATCTATCTAACTATCTATTTTTCTGTCTATCTGTCTTTCTATATGTTTGTCTATCTATCTGTCTATCTATCTGTCTATCTATCAATCATTCTATATGTCTTTTTATCTGTATGACTATCTATATGTATATCTGTCTATCTATCTGTCTATCATCTATTTATATATCTATCTATTTGTCTGTCTATCTATATGCCTATCTGTTTGTCTATCTTTTTGATTTTTTATATATCTATCTATCTAACAGTTTATCTATTTTTTTATCTATCTATCTGTCTATCTATTTTTCTTTATATCTGTCAATCTATTTTTATTTCTATTTGTCTATTAATCTATCTGAAAAGCTATCTATCTATCTATCTAACTATCTATCTATTAGTATATCTATCTATCTATCTATCTATTTATCAATATGTCTATCTATCTATCTATATGTATATCTTTCTGTCTATCTATCGATCTAGCATTTGTCTATCTGTGTGTCTATCTATCTTTCTATATGTTTGTCAATCAATCAATCTATCTATATATATATATATATATGTCTATCTATGAGACTCAATATCTTTCTTTCTATGTGTCTATCTATCTTTATATAAATGTCTATCTATCTATTTGTATATCTATCTGTCTATTTATATGTCTATCTATCTATGTATATATCTATATGTCAATCTGTTTGTCTATCTATCTATCTATCTATTTGTCTATCTTTCTGTTAGTCAATCTATCTATATAACTATCTTATATCTAGCTGTCTATCTATCTTTCTATGTATCTATCTATCTATCTATCTGTTTATCTGAGTATCTATCTATCTTTCTGTGTCTGTCTATTTATCTGTCTAATTATGTGTATGTGTTTTTGTCTATCAATTTGTATGTCTATTTATCTGTCTAACTATATGTCTATCTGTCTTTCTATCTATGTGTCTATTTATTTGATATCTTATTAGTCTATCTATCTGTTTATATGTCTGTCTATCTGTCTGTCTAGATGTCTATATATCATTCTATCTATCTGTCTATCTATCTTTCTATCTATCTATGTCTCTCTGTCTATGTGCGTATCTGTCTATTTATTTGTTTATCTATCTATTTGATTATCTTTCTATTTAATTTTCTCTCTATCTATCTATCTATCTATTTGTTTATCTATATGTCTGTCTATATGTCTATTTATATATTTGTAAATCTATCTATTTTTTTGTCTGTTTATCAAATAATTGTATCAGTCATTCTATCTGTCTATCTATCTATATGTCTTACTATCTATTTATCTTTTTATCCATCTATTTCTCTATGTATCTATTTATTTGTCTATCTATATATTTATCTATCTATCTATCTATCTGTCGAAATGTCTATTGAACTATTTGTTTATCTATCTATCTATCTATGTATCTATTTGTATATTAGTCTATCTATCAGTGTTTTTATCTATTCGTGAAGTTTTCAATCTATCTATCTGTCTATCTATTTGTCTATAATTCTATCTATCTGTATCTCTATCTATCTGTCTATCTATATATGTCTATCTGTCTATCTATATGTATGTTGATCTTTTTGTATATCTTTCTGTCTTTTTGTCTGTCTATCTGTCGATCTATCTATCTGTCTATCTATTAGTCTATCTAAATTTTTATTTATCTATCTATCTATTTGTCTATCAACGTGTCTATCTGTCTATCTATTTGTATGTCTATCCGTCTGTCAATCTATCTATCTATCTGTTTATCAATCAATCAATCAATCAATCTATTTGTCTATTAGTTTATCTATTTTCCTTTCTATCTATTTTTCGATTTATCTAACTATTATTTATCTATCTATATGTCTATATATCTTTTGCTCTATTCTTCTATTTATCTATATATTTGTCACTTTGTCTACCTAATAGTGTATATGTCTATCTATCTTTCTGTCTATCTATGTCTCTATCTTTCTGTCTGTCTGTCTATCTATATATCTATCTATCTCTCTAAATGTCTATTTATCTATCTATGTATCTGTCTTTCTATCCGTCTAACTTTATGTCTGTCTATCTATCTATATATTTGTTTGTTTATCTATCTATTTATCTATCATTGTATATATATATATCTATCTGTCTATCTATTTATTTGTCTATCTATCTATTATCTATCTATCTGTCAATCTATCTATTAATTTTTCTGACCATTAGTATGTATATTTGTCTATCTATTTTTCTATGTATATATCCATCTGTCTTTCTGCATGTCTATTTATCTATTTATATATCTATCTGTTTGTCTATTAATCTATGTATCAGTCTTTATATCTGTCTATCTATTTGTCTGTCTACTATCTGTCTATCTATATTTTTATCTGTTTGTTTATCTATGTATCTATCTATATGTCTATTTGTCTATTTATCTGTCTATCAATCTATCTATATATCTGTCTATCTATATATCTACCTATCTATCTGTCTATATATATATATATGTATATATATATATGTCTATCTTTTTGTCTGTCTATCTGTCTATCTATATATCTATCTGTCTCTCTAAATGTCTATTTATCTATATGTGTATCTATCTCTCTATCTGTCTAGCTTTATGTCAATCTATCTATCTATATATTTGTTTGTTTATCTATCTATTTATCTATCAATGTATATATCTATCTATCTGTCTATTTGTTTGTCAATCTGTCTATTATCTATCTATCTGTCAATCTATCTATTAATTTTTCTGACCATCAGTCTGTATATTTGTCTATCTATTTTTCTGTGTATCTATCCATTATCCATCTATCCATTTTTCTTTCTGTTTGTATATTTATCTATTTATCTATCTAGCTATATGTCTATTAATCTATGTATCAGTCTTTATATCTGTCTGGCTCAATGTTTGTCTATCTGTCTGTCTATCTATATTTTTATCTGTTTGTCTATCTATAAATCTTCTATATGTCTATTTTTCTATCTATTTGTCTATCTATCTATCTATCTATCTGTCATCATATATACATATCTATTTGTGTATATATATATATATATATATATATATATGCCTATCTATATGTCAGTCTATTTATTTGTCTATCTTTCTGTCTGTTTGTCTATCTATCAGTCTTTCTATCTATTTGTCTATCTGTCTATCTTTTTTTCTATATATCTATCTATCTATATGTTTATCTATCTCGTTATCTATTTGTCTGTGTATCTATCTGTCTATATGTATGTCTATCAGTCTGTTTATTTATATGTCAATCTATTTGTGTATCAATTTGTTTGTGTATCTATCTATCTATTTGTATGTTTAATTATTTTTCTCTCTTTCTATCCGGCTGTTTATCTATCAATGTAGCTATCTATCTTTCTATCTATTTATTTTTATATTTATCTATCAATATATCTATCTATCTATATGTCTATTTATCGTTCTATCCATCATTTTATGTATATGCATGTATAACTATCTCTCTATCTATCTGTATATCTATCTATCTATCAAATTATCTATCTATTTCTCACTCTATCTAAAGGTTTTTATAAATGTATGTTTATATGTCTGTCTATCTGTCTTTCTAATTGTCTATTTATTTGTATATATTTTTTCTCTTTCTATCTAGTTATCTATATATCTATCTATCTATTTGTCTATCTATCTATCTATTTGTATATCTATCTATCTATCTTACTGTCTATCTGTCTAAATCACTATATGTCTATCTATTTATCAATCAATCAAACTATCTATCTAACTAACTATTTGTCTGTCTATCTATTTTTCTAACTGTCTATCTATTTGTATGTCTATTTGTCTATCTAAATGTGTCTCTTTTTGTCTATATATCTATCTGTCTATTTGTATGTCTAGTTGTCTATCTATCGATTTTTATATCTATCTATCTATCTATTAGTCTATCTTTCTGTCTATTAATTTTTAGTCTATATGTTAGTCTATGTGTCAATTGTCTTTCCAATTGTCTGTCTATCTGTCTATCTATCTGTCTCTCTATTTCTCTATCTATCTATCTATATGTCTATCTATCTATTTATCTCTCTGTCTGTCTATCTGTCTATCTAATCTATCTGTCTATTTGTCTGTCTTTCTATTTATCTGTCTATATGTCTGACTATCTATCTATTTATCTATCTATCTGTCTGTCTGTCTGTCTATCTTTATGTCTAATAGTCTATGTATCTATCTATCTATCTATTTGTCTATTTGTCTATCTATCTTTTTTTCTTATATGTCTGTCTATCTATCTATTTATCAATCATTCTATCTTTTTCTCTATATGTCTATCTATCTATCTGTAAGTTTGTCATTATTTCAATTTGTTGATTTGTTTGTCTATCTGTCTAAATGTGTCTATCTATCTATCTTTCTGACTATTTGGCTATCTATTTGTTTGTCTATTTGTCTATCTCTTAATCTATCTGTCTATATATCAAAATGTCAATCTATCTTTATGTGATTTATCTTTCTGTCTATCAATATGTATATCTATCTATGTGTCTATCTTTCTATCTATCTGCCTGTCTATCTTTGTGTATATATTTATCTATCTAACTATCTATATGTCAGTTTTTACTCTGTTTATCTGTCTGTCTACCTATCTATCTATCTGTATACATATATGTATATGTTTGGTTATTTGTTTGTTTATCTGTTTGTCTTTATGTATGTATATCTATCTATCTATCTATTTGTTTATACATCTATCTACCTATTTATCTATTTGTCTGTCAATGTGTTTGTCTATATGCCTATCTAACTATCTGTGTTTGTTTATCTTTCTCTCTATCTAGTTGTATATATATTTTATATTTGTCATTGTATCTATCTGTCTATCTATCTATATATGTATTTGTCTATATATCAGTGTATTTATATATCTATCTAGCTATATGTCTATTTGTCTATCTATATATCTATTTGTCTATATTTCTATATGACTGTTTATTTGTCTGTCTAGTTATATTTTTATTTGTCTATCTATCTGTTTGTTTATCTTGTTATCTTTCTATTTTTTTATCTATTTATCTATTTGTCTATCTATTTATTTGTCTATATGTCTATCTATCTATCTTTCTAACTTTTTATATATCTAACTATGTATTTGTTTGTATATCTACTTATCTATTAGTCTTTCTATTATTCTATCTTTTTGTGTAGTTATTTGTTTGACTATCTATATATCTATCTATATGTCTATCTATCTTTCTATCTACTTGTCTATCTATTTTTCTGACTATATGTTTGTGTATCAGTGTATCTATCTATCTATCTATCTTTCTATTTTTATATTTGTCTATCTTTCTATCTTTCTATCTATCTATAATTCTAACTATCTGTCTATCTATCATTCTCTTTATCTGTATGTCTATCTATCTATAACTATTGTCAATCTATCTGTCTATCTATCTATCTATTTGTCAATATGCCCTTCTATTACTTTGTTTATCTGTCTATCAATCTTTCTATCAAGTGTCTGTCTATGTGTCTATTTAAATGTCTATCTATCTGTCTATCTTTCTATTTTCTATCTATTTGTATGTCTATCTATCTTTCTATCTATCAGTCTTTCTATCTAGTAATCTTTTTATCTATCTATGTGATTATCTATCTTTTTCTCTAACTATCTATAGATCTATTTGTCTATATGTATTTCTATCTTTCTATTTGTCTATCTCTATATCTTTCTATTTGTCTATCTATTTATATGTCTATATATATATATATATATATATATATATATATATCTGTTTATCTATCAGTTTATCTTTCTATCTATCTTTCTATTTGTCTATCCGTCTGTCTATCTATCAATCTATCTATCTATTTGTCAATCTATCTGTGAAGCTGTCAATCTCTCTGTCTATCTAACTGTCTATCCATATCTTTGTTTATCTATCTATATAGCAATTAGTCTATCTGTATTTCTATCTATCTCTATATCTATCTCTCTATCTATGTGTCAATCTATTAGTCTATCTTTTTGTTTATCTATCTATCAGTTTATATGTATATCTTTCTATCTAACTGTCTATCTATATATATTTCTATCTATCATTCTATATGTATGTCTTTCTGTATATCTATCTTTCTGTCTATCTAACTGTCTATCTTTCTATCTATGTGTCTATTTAACTATCTATCTTTCTATCTATATGTCTATCTATCTATCTTTCTATTTATTTATTTGTGATTCTATCAATATGTCTATCTATCTGTATATCAATATGTCACACTATCTGTCTCTCTATGTGTATTTCTAATTATCTATTTATCGGTCTACTATATGTCTATATATGGTTTTTCTATATGTATGTCTGTCAATCTACCTATTTATTTATTTGGCTATCAATATTTATATATATATTTCTATCTATATGTCTATTTCTCTATTTGTCTATCTATTTGTCTGTCTATCTATCTGTCTGTCTATCTTACTATCTATATGTATGTCTGTCTGTCTATTTGTCTGTCTATCTATATTTTTTTCAATCTATCAATTTGTATATCTATTTTTGTGTCTTTCTATTTGTCTATCTATCTCTCTATCTATCTATTTTTTTATCTGTAAGTCTTTATGTATATATATATATATATCTATCTATCTATCTATTTATCTATCTATCTGTCTATATATCTATCTATCTACATAACTATCTGACTATCTTTCTCTCTATCTTTTTGTTTATCTATCTCAATTTTCTATTTCAACTATCTGTCTGCCTATATATCTGTCAACCTATCTATGAACCTTTTTATCAATCTGTATGTTTACCTATTTATCTATCTATCTATCTATTCATCTATCCATCTATCTATCTATCTATATATCTATTTATCTATCTATCTATCTATTTATCTATCTGTCTGTCTATATATCTATCTGTCTACATAACTATCTGACTATCTTTCTCTCTATCTTTTTGTTTATCTATCTCAATTTTCTATTTCAACTATCTGTCTGCCTATATATTTGTCAACCTATCTATGAACCTTTTTATCAATCTGTATGTTTATCTATCTATTTATCTATCTATCTATCTATTCATCTATCTATCTGTCTATCTATCTATATATCTATCTATCTATCTGTCTATCTATCTTTCTATATATCTATCACACATATTTATCTAAACTAACTATCTAACTATCTAACTATCTATCTGTACGTCTATTTAAGTTTCCTTTTATCTATCTATCTGTATGTATGTTTGTCTATTAGTCTATCTATCTATCAGTCTATCTATCTATTTGTCCCTCTATCTATCGATCTATCTGTTTGTTTGTCTAAGTGTCTATATGTATGCTTATCTGTCTGACTTTTTGTATATATGACTGTGTATCTATATGTCTATGTTTCTAGTTATCTGTCTGTCTTTCTGTCTATCTGTCTATTTGAATTTCTATCTATCTGTTAGTCTATAAATAAATAAATAAATTAATCTTTCTATTTGTCTATCTATCTATATTTTTATTTATCTATCTATCTATTTATCTCTCTATCTATTTGTTTATCTATTTATCTATCTATCTGTCTATCTATATATCTATCTATATATCTATCTATATATCTATCTATCTATCAATGTGTCAATCAAGCTTTTTATCTATCTTTCTATCTATCAGTCTAAATGTCTGACTATATGTCTATCTATCTTTCTATTTATCTATATATCTGTCTGTTTGTATACATGTATGTCTATTTGTCTATCTATTTTTCTATCTATTTGACTATCTATTTGTGTGCTATTTGTCTATGTGTCTGCCTGTCTATCTATTTATATATATGTCTATATATCTATATGTGTATCTATGTATCTATCTATTTGTCTATCTGTCTGTCTATAAATCTAGCTATCTATTTGTATATATATCTGTCTATTAGTCAATCTATCTGTTTGTCTCTCTATCTCTCTTTATTTGTGTATATCTATTTATCTATTTATTTTTTCATCTATCTATCTATCTATCTATTTATCTGCCTATCTATTTGTCTATCTATCTATTTATCTATATGTTAGTCTATATATCTATCTATCTGTGTGGCTATCTCTCTGTCTAATTGTCTATCTATCAATTTGTCTATTAGTATTTCTATCTGACTGTCTATTTATAGATCTATATGTCTGATATCTATCTGTTAATCTATCAGTTCATCTTTTTAACTATATGTCTGTCTATCTGTCTCTCTATCTATATCTCTATCTAACAGTCTATCTATCTATCTATATATTTGTCTATCTATCTGTCTATATATCTATCTGTCTATCTAACTATTTGTCTATCTATCTATCTACCCATTTGTCTATCTATCATATCTATCTATCTACTTGCCTATATGTCTGTCTGTCTACTGTCTAACTGTCTATTTATTTATTATCTATCTGTCTGTCTATCTATTTG
>JAREIK010002203.1:149947-191563 GCA_029783825.1 Sapria himalayana
ATCTGTCTATCTATCTAGCTATCTGTATGTGTATCTATCTGTCTATATGTATTTCTATGTCTGTCTATTTTTCTATCTATCTATATGTCTATATGTGTTCTATCTATCTATCTATATGTCTGTCTCTCTATCTATCTATCTTCTGTATGCTATCTATCTATATATGTATCTATCTGTCTAACTATAGTTTATCTATCTACTATTTATCTAATTGTATATCTATATGTATTTGCCTGTATATATGTCCTCTATTTGTCTCTCTTTCAATCTATCTATCTATCTATTTATCAATCTATCTATATATTTGTCTCTCTATTTATCTTTCGATTTATCTGTCTATCTATTCTATATATGACTATCTAACTATTTGTCAAATCTCTTGTCTAAATTTCTGTGTATCTATATATCTGTCTGTCTATCTGTCTGTCTATCTATCTATCTATCAGTCAATCATTCTGTCTATATGACTATCTAACTATCTGTCAAACTCTTTGTTTATGATTCTGTCTATTTATCTATCTATTTGTTTGTCTGTCTGTCAATCTGTTTGTCTATCTATAATCTATATATCTATCTATTTATCTGTATGTCTATCTATTTGTCTATTAGTCTATTTATATAACTATCTATGTATCTAATCTATCTTTCTGACTATCTCTATCTGCCTATCTATCTATCTAACTGTATGTCTATCTGTCTATATATTATCAATCTATCAATCTATCAGTTTCTATCTATTATTAATCAATCACTATGTTTTTCTATTTCTCTGTCTATCTCTCTATTAGTCTATCTATATATCTGTCTAACTGTCTATCTATATGTTTCTATCTATCTGTCTATTTATATATATATCGATCTTTCTATCTATCTGTCTATCTATTTGTGTTTCTATTTGTAAAAATTATGTATACCTATTTGTTTATCTGTCTATATATCTAGTTTGTCTATATATATATATATCTAGCTGTCTAAATGTCTATCTCTCTATTATTTGTAAATCTATCCGTCTATTTATTTGTATATCCTACTTTCTATTTGTGTATTTTTCTAATCTGTCTATCTGCCTGGTTATCTATCTATCATAATATGTCAATCTGTCTCATCGACTCTATCCGTCTCATCATATGTTAGTCTATCAGTCTATCTATCTATATGTTAATCTGGCTGTCTATATGTTTGTTTATCTATCTGTCATCTATCTATTGTCTATCTGGCTGTCTATCTATTTATCTATCTGTCTATTGGTCTATATATCTTTCAAACTTTCATCTATCTATTAAATTTTGGTTGTCTGTCCTCTATCTAATTGATTGTGGATCTATCTATCAATCTATCTCTCTATCTTTCGGTGTAACTACCTATCTTGTTACTGTCTATTTATCATCTATTTGTTTTTCTATCTATCTATCTATTTGTCTATCTATAAGACTATTATATCTACCGATGTAACATTCTTTCAATTGTCTGCATATCTTTTTGTCTATCTGTCTATTTATATAATTATCTAACTATATATCAATCGGTGTATCTATCTATCTATCTATCAATCGGTGTCTGTCAATCATCATCAATCAATCAATTAATCTATATATTTGTTAGTTATCTAATCTATCTATCTCTATCTATCTATCTATTTGCTATTTGTCTGTCTATATATTTATCTGTCTATCTATCTTCTATTTGTCTATTTGTTTGTCTATCTGTCTTTCTATATGTCAAATTGTTCTATCTTCTGTCTCTCTTGCTAGAAGCTAGCTGCTAGTCTATCTGTATGTATATGTGTCTATGTATCTATATGTATATTTGTCTATCTAACTGTCTATATATCTGGTTGTCTATATGTTTATTTATATGTCTATCTATATGACTATCTATCTGTTTTCAATTATTTATCTATCTATCTGTCTATTGATCTATGTATCTATCTATATGTCTCTCTATCTATCTATCTATAGTCCCATCTATCAGTCTATCTATCTATCTATCTATCTATATGTTTGTCAATATGTTTGTATCTCTGTCGGTCTATCAATCTATCTCTCTATCTTTCTATCTATTTGTCTAACTATCTGTCATTTGGTCAGTCAGTCTATGAATCTATCTGTATGGTATTTCAATCAATCTATCTATCTATCTATCTTGTCGATCTATATGTCCATATAACTGTCAAATCAATCTAGCTATTTATCTTCTATCAGTCTGCCTATATATCTGTCTGTCTATTGTCTATGAATCTATATATCTATCAATTTATATATCTATTTGTATATATAATGTCTGTCTATCTGTATGTGTATCTCGTGTCAATATGGTCTGTCTATATGTTTTTCTATCTTTCTGTAATTCTATCTATCTTTCTAGTTTTCTATCTATTTGTCTGTTTATCTGTATGTATATGTGATTATATATCTTTATATCTATCTATATGTCAATCGATTAGTGTATCTGTCTATAGTATCTATCTATTATCCATCCATCTATCTGTTTGTCTATTATCTAAACTATCTGTCTATATGTCTTTCTACCTTTTTATATATATATCTATCTATTTTGTTTGTTTATCTGTTTGTCAATGTATAAGTCTATCTCTCTATCTATATACCTATTTGTCTGTCTATTTGTATTTATGTCTGTTTAACTAACTATATATCTTGTTGTCTATATATCTATGTATCTATCTATCTGTCTATCTGTTTATAAATCTATCTGTCCATTTATCTGTCTATCTATCTACTTATTATCTAACTATTTGTTTATCTATCTATCTATATGTTTATCTATCTATCTATCTATCTATCTATCTATCTTTCTGTCTATCTATCTATCTGTCTTCTGTCTATATATTTGTCTATATATCTGTCTATCTATCTATCAGTCTATCAGTCTATATATCTATCTATCTATATCTCTATCAATATATTTATCTATCTATATATCTATCTGTATATCTATTTGTTTGTCTATCAGTCAGTCTATCTGCTTGTTTATCTATTTATATATCTTCTTGTCTATTTGTCCATCTATATGTCTATATATCTGTCTGTTTATCTATTTATCTATATATCTATCTATTTATCTATTGATGGTACATGTCTGTCTATCTCACTATCTATATATTTATCTTTCGATCTATCTATCTATCCGTCTATATATCTATCTGTCTTTCTATCTATTTGTATATCTGTCTATCTATCTATCTATTTGTATGCTTGTCTATTTATATGTCTATATATTTATCTATTTGTCTATCTATTATCTATTTATCTATCTGTATATCTATCTATGTACTGTCTATGTGTCTATATATCTATCAATATATATGTCTGTCTATCTATTTATCTATCTATCTTTATGTATATCTTTATATCTATCAATTTGTCTATCTATCTATCAAATTATCTGTCTATCAGTGTGTCTATCTGCTTGTCTATCTATCTATCTATCTATCTATCTGTCTGTCTGTCTATCTATATGTGAATATCTCAATTATCTGTCTATCTTTATCTCTCTCTATCTATATGTCTATCTGTCTATCTTCTATTGTCTATCTGTCTGTCTATTTGTCAATCTATCTATTTTTCTATCTATCTATCTATGAGTTTGACTATCTAGTGTCTATCTGTCTGTCTACCTAACTAGTCTCTCTTTCTGTCTATTAGTTTTCTATATATTTATCTAGTTGTCTGCTTATTTATCTATCTATCTAATCTGTCTATCTATTTTGTGTCTATTTATCTTTCTATATATTTATTTATCTATCTGTCAATATATCTGTCTTTTTGTATTTCTCTCTATCTATCTGTCAGTCTATTTATCTGTCTGTCTATCTATTTGTCAATATGTCGGTCTAATAATCTATCTATCGAAATGTCTATATGTCTATCTATATATCTATCTATCGAAATGTCTATATGTCTATCTATATATCTATCTTTCTTTCTGTTAATCTTTCTATATGTCTATCTATTATCTATCTATTTATCTATTTGTCTATCTGTCTGGCTATCTGCATGTCTATTTGTCTGTCTATATGTCTATCTGTTTGTCTGACAACCAATCTATTTGTCTGTCTTTTAGTCTGTCTATCTATTTATCTATCTATTTGTCAGTCTGACTATCTGTGTGTCTATCTCTCTATCTATCTATCCATGTATCTATCTATCTATCTATCCATGTATCTATCTATTTATTTGTCTTTTTATTTCTATGTCTATCTGCCTATCTATTTATTTATTTGTCTATCTATCTATCTATATATCTATATATATGTCTATTTATTTCTCTATCTATCTATATACCTACTCATCTGTCTATCTATCTATCTAACTATCTATCTATCTATAAGTCCTTATATTTGTTAATCTATTTGTCTGTCTAAGTGTCTATCTATCTATTTGTCTATCTGTCAGCCTATCTATTTGTTTATCTATGTGCTACTATATTTGTTTATCTATATAAGTCTTTATATTTGTTTATCTATCTGCTACTATCAATCAATCTATCTGTCTCTTTGTCTATCTGTCTAGCTATTGATATATATGCCTATTATCTATTTGTCTATCTGTTTGTCTATGTATCTATTTGTCTATCAATCTATCAGTCTATCTGTCTGTCAAAAAGTCATCTATCTATCAGTCTATCTAATAGTTTGACTATCTATCTATCTGTCAATCTATTCATCTATTTTTGTGTCTATCAATCTATTTATCTATGTATCTATCTATCTATATGTCTGTCTGTCTAACTAACTATCTATCTGTATGTCTGACTAACTAACTAACTATCTGTCTGTCTATCTATTTATCTATGTATCTTTTTATCTGTCAATATATCTATATATTTATCTATCTATCTGTCTATATATATATATATATATATCTATCTATCTATCTATATATCTATTTATTTATCTATCTATCCATATGTCTATCTGTCTATCTATCTATCTGTCAATATGTCTATATCTCTATCTGTGTATATGACTATATGTTTATTTGTCTAACTGTCTATCTTGCTATCTATAGATCTATCTATCTTTTAATCGGTCTATCTATCTGTGTATCTATTTATCTGCCGCTCTAACTTTCTATCTATCTGTGTATCTATCTGTTTATATCTCTATCTATCTATTTATCTATCTATCTATCTTTCTATCTATCAATTTATCTATTTATCTATCTATTAATTTATCTATTTATATATCAATTTATCAATCAATCTTTTTATCTATCTGTCAAGCTACATTTCTATCTATATGTCTAACTAAATATCTGACTGTCTATCAATCTAACTATCTTTTTATCTATCTATCTGTCTATCTGTATCGTATCTTTTTGTTTACTTATCGATCTATATATATATCAACATATCTTTATGTCTGTCTAATCATCTATGTGTCTATCTACCTATCTTTATATATGTCTATCTGTCGATCTGTCGATCTGTCTATCTGTCTATCTATCTATTTCTATATCTCTATCTATAATCTGTCTATCTAACAAGCTATCTACCTGTCGATTATCTATCTATCTATCTATCTAATTACCAATCTATCTATTTATCTATTTATATATCTATTTGTCTTTCTGTATATTTGTCTATCTTTCTATCTATCTATCCATCTATCTTTCAATCTATCTTTCTATCTGTGTATCTATATATATGTCTATTTAACTATCTATCATTCTATCTAACTAAATAACAATCTATCTATCTATCTATCTGTATATCTCTCTATCTATATATCTATCTAACTATTTAACTATTTATCTATCTATTTTGTAATTAGTAAATTGGACCTTGCAAGAAGAACTGGAGACTGAGCCGGAAAATGGGAAATGGAAAAGAATTCATTATTACTCTTTGACAGAATAGTAGCCTGAAAATAGGAAGCAAATAACTCAACTATGGAAAAATCACCGACAAACCCAGCACCAACATCACAAAATCTGCATTGATTGAAGGAAACATAACTAATTAAACTTCACAAAATAGCAACACAAAACATGATGTCGAAGATATGATGCATATGCCATGTACAACTCCACTTTCCACAGTTTGTAAATCTAAGTCATGTAGAAACTGATAACAAGAGTATTTGACTACAATTTCTATCTTTCGATCCCAATTTAAATGGCTTTCCAGCTTTTTATTTTGTCCTGCCAAGCTACAAAAAATATCCGTATTACAAGGGTAGCCATTAAGCATTATGCATTTTGGTAACACATCTGCTAATTTAACAATAAAGGGCGGCGAGGACCTGTCGTGCACCGCATAAGATTCTATTCTCTAAGATCATGTGCGAGAATACAACAACCCTGAGAAAGAAAGATATAAATAAGCAAATAGAATTCCATCAATGAAGAAATGGAAAACGAAGCCATAGAGAAGCAGGCCGAGACTCTTCCACTCGACTCTTCCAGTTTGTTGCTAGTGCCATTTTAAAACCTATTACATATTTTACATATAAAATATACTAACTAATTTTTTCCTAATTCAATACATTCATAATTAATATTTTCATATCAATGACACTTATAATAGTGAGAATGTTTATATTTTTCAGCCCATTATTAGTCTTAACAAGCTATTAGTCTTAACAATCTATTAGTCTTAACAATGACACATCTAGTAAGTGTCATAAAAACATAAAACATGCTTCCAAATAATGATGTTTTTAAAAAAATAAATGACATGTCTAATTAATATAATTTATTATACAAACAAATATTAATTTTTATCTTTTCAGCAACAAATTTATAATCTAGTGTGTCTATGATTTAGCTACAGGTTTTTTGTTTATTTATGGAAAGACTTCTATTCCCAAACTTGAAGAACCTGTAGAATGTTTCACACGAGCAGCATATTATAAGCTGGCAGTAGATGCTTATGTTAAAATCAACTTCTTCATCAAATGCATTGATTGCTATCAAAAGGGGGAGCTATTCGACGAGGGACTATAGTACATTTCCAACTGGAAAGAACATGTCATGCAATATCATTGCATTAAAAGAGACGAGGGCATAATATAAGATGCAAAACAAAAGATGTTGGAGGATGCTGTGAAGAAATGCAAAAAGATCGGAAGACAAGTTCACAGTGAGGAAATAAGTTAACCTCTTCAATTCAAGTGATTCAATACGTAGTTTTTTGAAAAAATTAAAGTTAATGGAAAAGCTGATACAATTAGAAACTTAATGGGGAAACTTCCTGGATGCTGCAAAGATCGCCAAGGATATCGGAGGCACTGCTTGAAGCCGATATGTATGAAAAGTCCGAACTATTTGAAGAAGATGCACTAGTAAGTTAATGGGGAAACTTCCATATTTGCATATAATAGCGAGGTAGTCTTAATTTTATTAAATCAAGACTCGCTAGAATTTTAAAATTATATTAATCACATCAATTTATTAAAAGACGTAAAATTTTCAATTTATTTTTATTTCTCTTAGGGATAAATTAAATATTAACAATTTAATTTAAAATTAAATATTATTACTTATTTTATAAATAAAAAATTCAAATTTGAATCTATAAATATTTAATTTTTTTAATTTGATCATAGATTTCTTTTTATTTTTAATAAATAAATTTCAACTAAAATTTGATAATTTTTTTTATTAATCAAGAATACAATTTAAAATTTTATTACTTATTTTACAGATAAAAAATACCAAAGAAATTAGTTCCAAATCAATTAATTCAAATTTAATATTTTCATATCAATGACACTAATAAAAGTGACAAGGTTTTTAATTTTCAGCCCCTTATTCCTTGGCAATTTTTATGGAGTAAAGAAATTCCTAACCTATTAGTCTTAACAATGACACATCTAGTAAGTGTCATTCAATGTCTATTTACAAATAGAATAATTACATTTTCTGAAAGCGTCAAGGTACAAAACATAATTAATTTGATGTTTTGTTGTCGTGAGTGAACCATCAATAGCAGAGATAATGAAAATCAGATCTTGCTTCTGGAAGACAGAGAAGACGAGACCGAGAGAGAGAGAGAGAGAAAGACCAAGAAGGAATTGGATTATCTCCTAGCAAGGAGAATAAGAGAAGATCAAATTCAAGCTAGTATTGGGGTGAGTGAAAATGAAACATCTCCTCAAAAAGGCAGAAATGTGATAGGGAAGAAAGCATCCATGACAGTCACTTTCTAATCTGCTATGCTTCTGCAACCTCCACTTCCAAGTACAAATGAACTCAATTAAGGTGAAGAGAAGGAAACAAAAAAGGTACACTTCCCCCTAGTTCTCCTCTGAATTAATTCTCAACAGGAATCAATGGGCTCATTGAATTCACTCTCAATTGTCATGATCACAAGGTCACTCGCTCATGTCCAGATACTTCCTCTCCTAGAACCAAACATGAGAATATAACGTTTCTCCCCCCCCCCCCCTCTCTCTACTTGTTAATGATGATAAGTTTATGCATAATATAAGATGCAAAACAGAAGATTTTGGAAGATGCTGTGAAGAAATGCAAAAAGATCGGAGACAAGTTCGCATTGATGAAATAAGTTAATCTCTTCAATTCCAGTGATTCAATGCACTATTTATTGATACAAGCTAAATGTATGGAAGAGCTGATACAATTATAAACTTGATGGGGAAACTTACTGGATGCTGCAGAGATGGCCAAGGATATCGGAGACGCGAGCATGAAGCCTAGCTGTTGGAAAAGGCCGAATGTGAAAAAGAAGACGTGCTCGTCTTTCTAGCGATCGAGTCTTCATTTTATTAAATGAAGCTAAATATAATATTATATTAATCACATAATTTTTATTAACAATGACACTTCTAGTAAGTGTCATTAAATGTCTAATTACAATAGAATAATGACATTTTCTGAAAGAGTCAAGGTATTAAACGTCATTAATTTGAAGTTTTGTGGTAGTGAAAATAGGTAGACATATAGATAGATAAATAGTTAGACATATTGACAGAATGATAGATAGACAGATATATAGAAAGATAGATATACATATAGATAGAAAGATTGATAAATATATAGACAGATTGATAGAATGGCATATACATAGAAAGATATATTTATATATAGATAGATAGACTGATTGTCATATAGAAAGAAATATAGATAGATAGATAGATAGGTAGATAAATAGATAGACAGATAGATAGATAGAAACATAAACAGATATATAGATAAATAGATAAATAGATAGATATATAGACATATAGACAGACAGATAGTTAGTTAGATACACAGATAGACATATAGATAGATAGACAGATAGACAGATAGACAGATAGACAAATAGAAAGATAGACAAATAGATTGATAGACTGATAGACAAATAGACAGATAGATATAGAGATAGTTATAACGATAGACAAATTGATATATAGATAGAAAGATAGATAAATAGATAAATAAATAGATAGAAAAATTGTCAAGATAGACAGATACACACATGGATAGATATAGACATATAGAAAGATAGATAGATAGATATATATATATATATATATATATATATATATATATATATATATATATATATATATAGATATACAGATAGACATATATAAAGATAGTCAAATAGATAGATAGACAGATAGATAAATTAATAGATTAATAGATAAACGGATAGTGAGATAGACAGAAAGAGAGATAAAAAGATTGACAGATAAACAGATAGATAGATAATCACATATATAGATAGATAGATAGATAGATAGATTGAAATATAGAAATATAGACAGATAGAGAGAGAGAGAGAGAGAGAGATAGATAGATAGATAGATAGACATATAGACTAATTGATAGATAAATACATAGACACATAGACAGACAGATAGAGATATAGATAGATATACATATAGAAAGATAGAAACGTAGACAGATTGACATATAAATAGATAGACAGATAGATAAAGAGCTAGATAGACAAATAGAGTGATAGTTATATAGAAAAATACAAAGAAAGGCAGACATGAAGATAGGTAGATAGGTAGATTGATATATAGATAGATACACATAGACAGATAGACATCCATTTAGAAAGATAAATATAAAGATAGACAAATAAAGAGATAGACATATAGATAGACAGATAGACCATTAGACAGATAGATAGATAAACAGATAGTAAGATTGATAGATAGATAGATAGATAGAGAGGGGGACATATTGACAGATAGAGAGACAAATAGAAAAATAGACATATCTATAGTTAGATAGATAGACATATAGATAGAAAGACATATAGATAAATAAACAAATAGATAGATAAACAGATACACAGATAAACAAATAGATAGATTGACACATAGACACATAGATAGGTAGCTAGAAATAGATATAGATAGATAAACAGATAGATAGAATACAAATAGATAGAAAGAAACATAAACAAATATATAAATATACAAATAGACAAATAGATTGATAGACAAATAGATAGATAGACATAGAAAAATAGACATGTATATAGATAGACATATAGACATATATAGTGATACAATGTTAGTCATATAGACATATAGACAAATAGACAAATAGACAAATAGACAGATTGATTGATTGACAGATATATAGATAAATACACAGATTGATAAAAAGTGATATAGACAGATATAGAAATAAGAAAATAGGCAGATAATTATTTAGGCAGATATACAGATAGACAGATCTACATATAGATAGGTAGACAAAGAGACATATAGATAGATAGATCAACAGATAGACAAATAGACATAATACAAATAGACAAATAGAAAAATAGGCAGATATAGAGATAAGCAGATAAATAGAGAAACAAATAGACAAATAGTCAGATAAATAGATAGATGGATAGATAGATATACAGATAGATAAATAGAGAGAAAGTCAGATATTTAGATTTGTAGATAGATATACAAATAGATAGATAGACTGATAGATAGATAGACATATCAAAAAATAGACATATAAGTAGATAGATTGGTAGAGAATTAAATATATAGACAGAAAGATAGATAGTTAAATATATAGATTGATAATTAGGCAGATAGATAGAAAGAAAGATAGATAGACGAATAGATAAATACATAGATAGATAAATAGATAAATATATAAATAATTATATAGATAGACGTATAGAAAGAAAGAAAGAAAGATACCCAGATAATCAAATAGCTAGAAAGGCAGATAGAAAAAAAGAAAGATAGATAGATAGAAAGATAGATAGATAGATAGATAGATAGATAGATAGATAGATAGATACATATTTAGTCATATATATATATATATACATATACATAGATTTATGGATTGACAGATAGACAGACAGATAGATAACTAGTGAGATAGACAGATAGATAGACAGATATTTGAGAGATAGACAGATAGATAGAAAGAAAGAAAGATAAATAGATAGTTAGACAGATTGGCAGATAGAAAGATATGTATATAGATAGATAGGTAGATAGGCAAATAGATAGATTTTTAGATAGATAGATAGATAAACATATTGACATATAGACAGATAGAGAGATACATAGATAGATATATAGATAGATAGATAGACAGATAAAAATATAGATAGATAGAAAGATTGACAAATACACATATAGATAGGTAGACAAAGAAATAGATAAATTAATAGATATATAGATAGACAAATAGACAATTAGACAATTAGACTGATAGACAGATAACATGATAGATAGACATATAGAAACACAGATAGATATTCAGATAACTAGATAGCCTAATAGGCAAAAAAGAATATAGATAGATAGATAGATAGAAAAATATATAGATAGATAGATAGTCATATAGACATATACATAGATAGATAGATATATATATATATATATATATATATATATATATAGATAGACATATACACAGATTTATAGATTGACAAATAGCAGATAAATAGATAAACTGATAGGCAGATAGATAGATAGGTAGATAGGTAGATAGGTAGATAAGTAGATATAAATATAGACACATAAACAAATATATAGATATACAGATAGACATATATACAGTTAGATAGGTAGACATATAGGCATATAGATAGATATTTAGACAAATAGATAAACAGATAGTCAAATATACAAATAGATAGATAGAGAGGTAGAGAGATAGTTGATAGACATATAGATATAGAGATATATTTATAGATTTAAAGATAGATTGAAAGATTGATAGATAGAATAAAAACTAGATAGCCAGAAAGGAAAATAGGTTGATAGGCAGATAGGAACATAAATAGATAGATTGACAGATAAACAAATGGATGGATAGATAGATATAAAGATAGACAATTAGACATATAGACAGATAGACAGATAGATAGAGAGACATAAATATATAGAGAGATAAACATATAGATACATAGATAGATAGAAAGACAATAGATTGATTAAAAAATAGGTAAATAGGTAGATAGACACATATATAGATAGATAGACTTATATTTAGGTAGATAGAGAGACAGACAAATATATATATAAATGGTAGATAAATAAACAAATACATAGATAGACAGATAGATAGATAAATAGATAAAGACAGATAGATAAACATATAGATAGAAATATAGAAAATAAACATATAGATAGAAATATAGATAGATAAATAGATAGACAGATAGATAGAAATAAAGATAGACATATAGAAAGATAGACAGATATATAGATAGATAGATAGACAAATTTACAAATAGATAGTTAGACATATAGAAAAATAGGAAGAAAGGAAGATAGACAAATAGGTTAATAAATAGATAGAAAAATAAAGAGATATTTTGATAAAGAGATAGACAAATTCATAGAGAGACATATACATAGATAGATAAATAGAAAGACATGTAGATAGATATATATATATATATAGTCAGATATATAGATAAATAGATCGACATATAGACAGATTGATAGATATATAAATAGACAATAGACAAGTAGATAGATAGATAGATATATAGATAGATAAAACATAGATAGACAGATAGATATATAAAAAAATAGACAAAACATAGATAAATAGATAGATAGACAAATATATAGATAGATAGATAGACAAATATATAGATAGATAGACATATAGACATATATATATAGACAGATAGATAGATAGATAGATAGATATATAGATAGACAGATAGACATGTAGATAAATTGATAGATAGATAGACAGATTGATAAATAGATACATAGACAGATAGACAGATTGATAAACAAATTAACAGATAAATAGGTAGACAGATATATATATATATATATATATATATATACAGATAGACAGATAGATTGATAAACAAACATGGAGACAAACAAATAGATAAACATATCGACAGATAGAGAGATAGATAAATAGATACACAAATTGACAAATAGATACAGAGATAGATTGACAGAAAGATAGATAGAAAGATAGACAAATAGATAGAAAGAGAGATCTGATAGATAGATAGATCAACTGATAGATAGATATATACACAAATAGATAGTTAGATATACACATATATAGATTGACACATAGATAGATAGACAGATAGATATACAGATAGATAGAAAGATAGATAGACAGCCTTATAGATAGACAGGCACATAGATAGAATATTAGACAGAAAAATAGATAGATCGAGAGACAGAAAAATATATAGATAAATAGACAAATATATATAAAGAGAGACATATAGACAGATAAATAAACAAATTGAAAGACAGATAGATAGACAGATAGTTTGACAGATAGACAAATAGATAGATAGATAAATAGATATATAGACAGATAGATAGACAAATTGATAGATAGATAGACATATAGATATGCAGATAAATAGATATATAGATAGATAAATTAATAGAAAGATCAATAGACAAATAGATAGATAGATAGATAATTAGATAGATACACATATATAAAGATAGATAGACAAATAAATAGATAGACATATTGATAGATAGATAGAAAGATAGATAGATAGGCAAATAGATAGACATATAGATATATATATATAAATAGACAGATAAATTGATAGATAGATAGATAGATAAACTATATAGATAGATAGATATACAGATTGACATATAGATAGACATACAAACATATAGATAGATAGACATATACACATATAAATAAATAGATATATAGACCAAAAGACAGATAGATAGACAACCAGATAGACAAATAGATAAACAAATAGATAGATAGACTGATAGATAGACTGATAGATAAACAGATAGATAAATAAATATATAAAGAGACATATAGATAAATAAATAGCCAAAAATATAGAAAGATAGATAGATAGACAGATTGATAGATAGTTTGACAGATAGATAAACAGATATATAAACACATAGATAGATAGATAGATAGACAAACAAACAGATTGATAGATAGATAGACAGATAGACAGACATATAGACATAAAGATAGATAGTCATTTTGACATACATATGGATAGAAATAGTGATATATAAATAATAAGATATATAGACAAATAGATAGATAGATAGACAAAGTCATATTAAGAAACATATAGACAGATAGATAGACAGATAGAAAGAGAGAGAGAGAGATAGAGATAGATATACCGACAAATATAGATAGATAGATAGATAGACAAAAAGTTAGATAGACATATAGATAGACAGATATATAGATAGACATATAGACATATAGATAGATAGATAGATAGATTTATAGACTGACATATTGGAAAACAGATAGAGAGACAGATAAATATATAGATGAATAGATAGACAAAAAGACAAAGTGACAAATAGATTGACAGATAGATAAATAAACAAATTGAATGATAGATATACACACAAATAGAGAGACAGATTGATATATAAATAAATAGACAGACAGATAGATAAATATATAAAAATCTAAAGAGAGAGAAAGATAGATAGTTAGGTACACGAACAAATAGACACAAAGATAGTCAAACTCATAGATATATAGATAGAAAAATAGATAGATAGAAAAATAGATAGATAGACAAATAAATAGATAGATAAAAAATAGATATATATACAAATAGATAGATAGATAAACAAATAGATAGTCAGTCATAATGATAGATAGATAGACTTATAGATAAGTAGGCAGATAGATAGATAGATACACTGAAAAATAGACAGACAGATAGACATACAGACAAATTGATATACAGATAGATAGATATATAGAAAACATAAAATATAGACAGATAGATAGTAAAGTAGACAGATAGATATACACACAGATAGACACACAGATAGATATAGAAATAAACAAATAAATAGACAGACAGATAAATAAATAAATAGATTGATAGAAAAACAGACAGATAGATAGATAGACAGACATATAGATGGATAAATAGGTAGTCAGACAAATAGACAAGTAGACAGATAGATAGACAGACAGATATATAGATAGATTGATAGATAGACAAATAGACAGATAGATATATATTTAGATATATAGATAGAAAGAAAGACAGACAGATAGATAGATAGATATAGATATAGATAGATAGATAGATAGACAGATAAATAGATAGACACGCATATAGATGAATAGATAGATAAATAAATAGACAGACAGATAGATAGATAGATAGACTGATAGATAGATAGATAGATAGGTAGATATGCTCACTGATAGACAGACATATAGACAGATAGATTGAAAGTAGATAGATAAATAGAAAAATAGATAAATAGATAGACCGACATACAATAAATAGACAGATTGAAAGAGAGAAAGATAGATAGATAGTGAGACATAAAAATAGACAGATAGATATTTAAATAGATAGATTGTTAGTAAGATAGACAGACAGACAAATAGACAAACAAATATATAGACAGATAGATAGATAGAAAAATTGATAGCTAGATATATAGTCAGATTTACCAAGTAATAGACATATAGATAGACAAATTGATAGACAGGCATATTGAAAATTATATGGACAAACAAAAAGACAAATAGAGAGATAGATTTATAGACAAACATATAGATAGACAGACAGATAAATAGATAAATATACAGATAGATAGACATATAGACACACAAATAGATAGATATATTGATAGATAGATATACAGACAAACAAATTAGATAGACTGATACACATACAGATAGATAGAAAATTAAATAATTAGATAGACAAATATATAGATAGTCATATAGAAAAATAGATTGACAGATAGACATAAAGATAGATAGATAAAGATATATATAGATAGATCGATAAATAGATAGACAAACATATAGATAGATAGGTAGATAGAAAGATAGACTGATTAATAGATAGATATACAAATAGATGGATAGATAGATAGATAGATAAATTGACAAACAGATTGACATATAAATTGACAGATAGACAGATAGATAGATATATATATATATATATACAAATAGATAGATAGACAGATAGATAAATAGACAGACAGACAGATAGATAAACATATACATCAATAGATAAATAGATACATATATAGACAAATTGATAGACAGACAGATATACAGACATATAGAGAGAAAGATAGATAGACAGATATATAAATAGTTAAACAACTAGATTGACAGTCTGATAGACAAACAAATAGATAGACAGATAGATATATAGATAGATTAATATATATAGATAGATATATAGATTGCCATATAGATAGATAGATAGACAGACAGATAGATCGATTGACAGATAAATAGACAGATATATAGACAAATATATAGATAGAGGACAGACAGACACACAAATAGATACCTTGATATACAAAAAGGAATATAGACATATAGACAGATAGTTAGATAGATAAATAGATAGACAGACAGACGGATGGATAAATAGATAGACAGACAGACGGATGGATAAATAGATAGACAGACAGACAGATGGATAAATAGATAGATAGATAGATACATAGACAGAAACACTAATAGATATACACATAGATAGATATAAAGATATATAAACACATATACATACAGATAGACAAAAAATAGATAGAAAGATAAACAGATAGACAGTCATATAGATAGAGAGACATATAGAGAGAGAGAGAGATAGACATACAGATAGACAGACATATAGATAGACAAATAGATAGATAAATTGATTAATAAATAGATAGATATATAGACAGATAGAAAGATAGATTCATAGACATATAGACAGAAAGATATACAAACAAACAGATAGAAAGAAATATAGATAAATAGTTAGTTAGTTATAATAACAGGCAGATAAATACATTTATAGACAGACAGATTGAAATACATACAAATAGATTAATACACAGATAAACAATAGATAGATAGTATGATTGATACACGGACAACCATACAAACAGATTGAAAGATAGATAGACAGATAGACACATTGATTGAATGATTGATTGACAAATCGATTAATAGATAGATAGAAAGATAGACATATAGATAGATACATAGATAGATAGACAGATAGATAGATAAAGTGATAGATAGTTAGTCAGATATATAGACAGATAGATATACAGACAGATGGATTAGGTAGACAAATATATAAATAGATAGATAGAAAGTTTGAAAGATAGATAGACAAACAGATAGACAACCATATAGATAGACATATAGACAGACAAATATATTGACAGATTGATTGACAGATAGATAGACAAACATATAGACAAATAGATTAAAATATAGATAGATAGACTGATAGACTAACATATTGACTGATAGATTGATAGATAGATAGTCAGACATACATATATATAAATAGATAGATAGATAGACAGATAGATAGATAGGTAGACAAATAAAAAAATAGACAGATATAAAGATAGATATATATATATAGACAGATAGATTTATAGATAAATAGACAGATAGACACATAAAAAGATAGATAGATATATAGATACCTAGATATATAGACAGATAAACAAATAGGTAGACATAAAATTTACCAATAGATACACAGATAGATAGACAGACAGATAGAAATATAGATGGATATAAAAATAGATAGATAGATAGAAAAACATATAGACAGACAGATAGACAGATATATAAATATACTAATAGAGAGATAAACAGACAGATAGATAGACAGATAGATAGATTGATTACCAGATAAATAGACTGTTTTTTTGATAGAGAGATAGATAGACAGATAGACATATAGATAGATAGATAGATTGATAGATAGATATACAGATAGATAGATAGACAAATAGATCGACCGACTGATTAATAGATAGATAGACACATAGACAGACAGATAGACACATAGATAGATCAACAGAAAATTAGATAGATAAATAGATCGAAAGACACATAGACAAACATATCCACAGATATTTAGATAGATAGATAGACAAATAGATAGATAGACAGACAAATAGACAGACAGATAGATAGATAGATAGATAGATAGATAGCCATATAGATATACATGCATATAAACAAACTAATAGATAGACTAATAGATAGCCTGATAGATAGATATTTATATAGATAGACATATAGACAGATCGATAGACAATTAGTTTTGTAGAGAGATAGAATGACAAACATATAGACAAATAGATATATAGACAGTCAGATAGATAGATAGATAGATAGACATAAAGATAGACAGATTGATAGATAGATAAATAGAAAGACATATTGATAGATAGTTCAATAGACAAATATACAGACAAACAGATTGAAAGTCAGATAGACAGATTAATATCAAGTAGATAGTTTTATAGACATACAAATAGATAGATAGATACATAGATAAATAGATTGATATATAGACAAATAGATGAATAGATTGACAGATAGATAGATAGAATGATAATCAAACTATCAGACAGATTGATATATAGACAAACATATCGACATATAGATAGATAGAGAAATGGTTAGATATACAAAAAGAAAGATAGACAAATAGATAGACAGACAGATTGATTGATTGATTGATTGATTGTTTGATTGATAAATATATAGAATGATAGATAGATAAATATATAGATAAATATATAGATAGACAAATAGCAGATTTACTAATAGACAAAAAGATAGATAGATAGATAGACAGACAGATAGATAGATAGACAAATAGATAAAATGTTAGATTTAAAGATAGACAGATAGATAAATAAATAGATATATAGATAAATAGGAGATAAATAGTTTGACAAATAGACTGACGGATAGATAGAAAAAAAGTCAAATAGGCAGATATATACATAGACATATAGTAAGACAGGCAGATAGATAGATAGATAGATTGATTGATTAATAGGCCGATAAAGGATAGACATAGAGAGATAGACATATATACAAATTGACAGATTGACAGATAGATATATAGAAAAACATATAGATAGATAGATTGATTGATAAACATATAGTTAGAAAGAAAGATAGACATATAGAATGATAGATAGAAGAATGATAGATAGATAGACAGATAGAGAAATAGCCAGATAATCATATACATAGATAGATTGATAGAGAGATATAAAGATAGATAGTTACATAGATAGATAGCTATATAAAAATATAGATAGATAGAAACATTGATAGACAGACAAATAGACAAAAAGAATTATAGATAGACTGACATATATATAGAAATATAGATTGATAGATTGATTGATAGGTAGATAAAGGAGAGACATAAAGAGATAGACATATAGAAAAATATACAGATAGACAGATATACAGACATATAAATAGACACAAAAAATAGAGAGATAGGCAAATAGATAGACAGACAGATAGATAGACAGATAGTCAAATAGAAAGATAAATAGATAGACATATAGATAGAAGGCAAAAAGATAGATCGATAGATAGCCAAATAGACATTTAAATAGATAGATAGAATTATAGATAGACAGATCGACAGATAGCTAAATAGTAAGATAGCTAGATACACAGATAGATAGATAGATAAATAGATAGATAAATAGATATATAGATAGAAAGATAGAAAGATAGATAGTTAGACAGATAAATAACTAGACATATAGACCAATATATAGATAGATATACATATATACAAATAGACAGATTGACATATAATAGATAGACAGATAAACTGATAGACACATAGACACATAGACAGATTAACAGATATATAGATAAACATATAAACACATAGAGCGATAGATAAATAGATAGAGGGACACATAGATAGGTACACATATAGAGAGATAAAAAGATAAACATAAACAGATTGACAAATAGACAAATAGACATATTGATAGAATCATAGATAGACAGATTGATAGAATGATAGATAAATAAATAGAAAGATATAAAGATATATAAATAGATAGATATCTAGATACATAGGTTAATAGTTAGAAGATAGATATATACATAGATAGACAGATAGATAAAAAGAAAGATAGACAGATAGATATATAGATAGATAATAGCTAAACAAATAGTCCAAAAGAAAGACATATAGAATGACTTATTGATAGATAGACATATCGAAATATAGTCTTAGAGATAGACAGGCAGATAGAAAAATAGATAGATATATAGATACATAGATAGAAAAATAGATATTTAGATAAATAAACCAAGAAATAGATAAACAAATAGACATATAGATAGATATATAGATAGAATGAAGATAAATAGATAGATAGACAAATAGACAAATAAAAAGATATATATATATATATATATATATATATATATATATAGATAAATAGATAGATAGAAAGATAGATAGATAGATAGATAGATAGTCAAATAGATAGATAGGCCGATAAAAAATAGATAGATTTATAGATTACTACACAGATAGATAAATAATCAAATATATAGATAGGCAAAAAGATAGATACACAATTAGACATAAAGATATAAAGATTGATAGATTGATAGAGTGATAGATAGACATACGTACATATAGATAGATAGACAAATAGCCAGATTGAAAGATAGGTGGATTGACAGACAGAAAGATTGATAGATAAATACATAGATAGATAGACATATAGACAAATATTATAGATTGATAGTTAGATATACAGATAGACAAATAGAAAGATAGACAAATAAACAGATATATAGATAATAGATAGACAGATAGATAAATAGAAATATAGACAAATAGATACATAGATAGATAGATAGATACATAGATAGATAGATAGACAGATTGATAGATAGACATATAGACATATAAATAGATATACAAATAGCCTGTTAGAAAGAAAGATAGATAGATATAAAGATAGACAGATAGATATATATACATTTAGATAGATAGATAGATAGATAGATAGATAGACATATAGACATTTAAATAGATTGATAAATAAACAGATATACAAATAATAGAAGATAGATAGCCATATAGACACATAAACAAATTAATAAAGAGACAGATTCACAGATGGAAAGAAGATAGAAGATAGATAGAAATATGTCTTTATTTTGTTATATGCCTTTCTGCCAATCTGTCTATTTGCCTATCTCTCTATCTTTTGATATGTTTATCTCTCTATCATTCTATCTATATATGTGTCTAATTTTATATTTATATATATATATATATATATATATATATATCTCTCTCTCTCTCTCTCTCTCTTTCTATACATCTATCTATCAATCAATTTTATCTAACTATTTATCTATTAATCTACCATTCTCTGTATCTATAATTTTGTCTATCTATCTATCTATTTGTCTATCTATCTATCTATCTATCTATGTGTTTATCTATCTATCTAGCTGTCTATCTATCTATCTATTTGTCTATCGGGATGTCTATCTCTTTTTCTATCAATCAATCAATATATATATGTATATATATATATATATATATATATCTGTCAATTTCTCTATCTGACTATCTATCTTCTATCTATTAAACTATGTGTTTATCTAGCATTCTATCTATTTATCTGTCTATATGTCTATTTGTATATCTGTCTTTCTGTTTATATATTTATTTGCCTATCTATCTATCTATTATCTATGTGTTTGTCTATTTATTTTTTTTCTATCTGTCTATCAATTTGTCTATCTATCTATCTATCAGTCTATTTCTATTTTTATCGATGTGTAGATCTAACTATCTTTATGTCTATATATCTTTATATCTATCTGTCTGTCTCTCTATCTATTTTTCTATCTATCTTTCTATCTATATTTCTATCAGCCTATTTGTTAATTTGTCTATCTATCTATGTATCTATATATCTATCTGTCTATTTGTTTGTTTGTCTCTTTATCTATCTATCTATCTAACTATCAATATGTATATCTATCTATAAAGCTTTCTAGCTATATGGTTATATTTCTGACTATCTGGCTATATTGTTATCTATTTATCTATTTCTCTATCTATCTATTTCTTTATCTATCTATCTTTCGATCTGTGTATCTATCTATCTTCTATCTATACATTTGTCTAACTATCTATCTATCTTTCTTTCTATCTATATATCTACCTATCTAAATGTCTATCTTTCTACGTGTCTATCTATCTATTTATATGTCCATCTATTTTGTCTATTCATTTATCTGTCTATCTATTTATATTTCTATCTATCTTTCTGTCTATGTGTTTATCTGCCTATATTTCTAATTGCCTATAAACAATTCTGTATATCTACCTTTCTAACTCTCTGCCTATTTATCTATCTGCATATCTGTCTATCTATCAATATGACTATATGTCTATCTATCTATATATTTTTCTATCTATTTGTCTGTTTGTCTGTCTATCTAGCTATCTATCTGTCCGTATCTATTTATCAATCTTTCTATCTATATATCTATGTATTTGTCTATCTATTTATCTTTCTATTTGCCTATTTGTCAATAAGTCTATATGTTTATCTATTAATCTATCTATCTATCAATATGGCTATCTGGCAATATGGTTATCTATCTATCTGACTATCTGGCTATTTTAATATTTGTCTATCTATCTATCTTTATAACTGATAAACTATCTCTCTATCTATCTATTTGTCTATCTATCTTTTTTCTATCTATATATCTATCTGTCTATGAATCTACATGCATATATGTCTATCTGACTATCTGTATATATGTCTATCAGTCAAGCTGTCTATCTATCTATCTATATGTCTTTCTAATATTCTATTTTTCTATCTATCTATCTATCTATGAGTTTATATCTGTCTATTTGTTTATCTGCCTATCTTTCTATTTGCCTATATGCGTATCTGCAAAACTAATTTTCTAGCTTTGTGCCTATCTATCTACATATCTATCTATCTTTCTATCAATATATCAATTTATTTGTCTATCTATCTTTTTTTCTATCTATCTATTTGTCAATCTATCTACCTATCTATCTATCTCTTTGTCTATCTGTCTATCTATCTATCTTTCTTTTTGTCTACCTGTCTATATAACTCTCTATATACTTGTCTATCTGTCTATCTATCTATCTGTCTATCTATCTGTCTGTCTATTTATCAATCATTCACTCAATTAATTGTTCTATTTATTTATCTATCTATTGATCTATCTAACTATGTGTCGATCTATATATAGGTCTATCTGTATATCTATCTAACTATCTATCTTTTTGTCTAACTGCCTAACTATATATCTTTCTATTTTCCTATCAGTCTATCGGTCTATCTGTTTATCTACCTATATTTTTATTTTCCTATATGCCTATCTACAAATCTGCCTTTCAACAATTCTACGTATTTGTCTATATGCCTATTTGTCTATCTTTCTATCTGTCTATCTATATGTCTATCTCTCTATCTATATATCTTTTTATCTCTTTGTATATATCTATCTTTCTATCTATTTATTTGTCTATCTGGCTATATGTCAATCTGTCTATAAGTCTATATGTCTATCTCTTAATCAGTATATCTATCTATATGGTTATCTAACTATAAGGTTATCAATCTATCTGACTATCTGGCTATCTAGTTATCTATCTATATATCTATTTGTCTATATGTCTATCTATCTAGGTGTCTTTCTATCTATCTGTCTGTCAATATATCTGTATATTTGTCTGTTTGTCAAGTTGTCTAAATGTCTATCTATCTTTAGTCTATATATATATATATATATCTGTCTATCTATCTATCTGTATATCTATCTATCTGTATATCTATCCATATGTCTTTTTATCTATCTCTCTATCTGTCAATATGTCTATATGTATATCTATTTATTTGTAAATATATATATCTATCTATTAGTCTATATATTTTTCCATCTATCTAACTAACGAACTATCTATCAATCAATCTGTCAATCATCTATGTGTATATTTATCTATCTCTATATCTCTTTATCTTACTGTCTATCTATCTGTCTATCTGACTATCTGATGATTTATTTATATATCTATGTATCTAACTATCTATCTATCTACATGTTTATATTTCTTTCTATCGGTCTATGTATCTATTTGTCTATTTGTCTATCTATTGATCTGTCTATATGTCTATCTATCTATCTGTCTATATGTATATCTGTCTATCTATTGATCTATATTTCTGTCTATTTGTCAATCTGTCAATCTGTCAATCTATCTAAAAATTTATCTTTCTATCTATCTGTCTATCTGTATATCTATCTTTCTATCTGTCTATCTGTATATCTATCTTTCTATCTGTCTATCTGCCTATCTGCCGATATGTCTATCTACCTATCTTCGTATATGTCTATATATTTATCTACACATATATATGTCTATCTATTTATCTAAATAACTATCTATCTATCTATCGATCTGTCTATCTCTCTATCTACCTATTAATCTAATTATTTGTCTGTCTCAACATATAGATATACAGTGAGAAAGATAGAGAGATGGATAGACATTTAGACAAACAGATGACATAAAGATAGACAGACATATAGCGATAGATAGATAGATAAATAGAGATATAGATAGATAGATAGACAGATAGATAGATAGATACATAGACATAATGATAGACAAACAGACAGGTAGACAGACATACAGACAGACAGATAGATAGATAGATAAAAAGATAGATAGTTAGATATATGGATAGATAGATAGATAGGTACAAAGATTGATATATAGATATATGGATAGATATATAGATAGAACGATAATCAGATAGATAGAATGACAGATAGACAGATAGATAAACTTATAGATAAAATGACTGATAAACTGACCAAATAGACAGACATACACATAGATAGATAGATCGATAGAGAGATAGACTAATAAACAGACAGACATATAGATAGATAGATAAACTGACAAACAGATAGATATATAGATAGTTAGATAGATAGATAGATAGATACATAGACATAATGATAGACAAACCAATAGGTAGACAAACATACAGATAGATAGATACAAAGATAGATAGATAGATATATGGATAGATAGATAGATATATGGATAGATAGATAGAAAGATAGTCACATAGATAGAATGACAGATAGACAGATAGATAAACATATAGATAAAATGACCGATAAACTGACCAAATAGATAGACATACACATAGATAGATTGATGGATAGATAAAAAATTAAAACTTTTATGTGGAAAGTTTTATCTAATATTATCCCAATTGATAATAATTTAAAGCATAAAGGAATTCAGCTAGTTTCTAGATGTGAATGTTGCTTAAATGAGATCGAAACATTAGATCACCTCTTTTCAGAAGGGAGAGTAGTTGCAGAAATATGGAAAAGATTAGCATCAGAAATGCAGATAAAATATGAACATCTCTCTCTAAATTGTAGGTTTAAAAAATGGTGTAACTCAAATGTACTAGCATGGCACATAAATGGATTAAAAGTAATGTTCCACCAATAGTCATTTGGTGCATTTGGAAAGCTAGGAATAAAAGTAGATTCGAAGGGTATAATATGATGGTGGAAGATATCTGGAAAGAAATAAAAGAGGAAACAAGAAAAATTTCAGAGATATGCCCTATAAAAACTCAAGGTTCAAAGATGGATAAGGATACCTTACAGTTTTGGAACCTAAAAGAAAAACCACTTAAGCAGTTTAAAATAATTAGCATAAAATGGGAAAAACCAGAAAGAGGAATGTTTACTTTAAATACAGATGGTAGTTTCGATAGAGATATGGGGGAAGCTGGAGGAGGGGGAGCAATTAGAAACTCGGAGGGGAAGTTAATTTTAGCTTTCACTAGAAGATTGCAAGCAACGTCGGCTTTACATGCTAGATATTAGCACTAAAAGAAGGAATAAGAATATGTAAAAACTTAGATATCAAGAATGTAGATATTCAAATTGATTAAAAAATAGTTGTAAATCTAATTAAAATACAGTCAATTATGTGGAAATATGAAAATGAGATAGAAGAAATTCTGCATGATATAAATTCATTAGATTTCACTATAAAACACATCTTCAGAGAAGCTAATGCGTTGGCTGATGCATTATCTAAAGATGGTAGGAAGAGAGGAGATCACGAGTATAAAGAAGATAATTTACCAAAAAAGTATTTTGGTATTATTAAATTAGATAGCAAGGATTTCCCTTATATTAGAAAAATTAAAAATAATAATTTTTAGTTACAAGGATTTTCTTGTGTTTATTTTGGTATTCTCTGTATGATGAATAAACAGAAAAAGTTAATATTTTAATAGTCTCATCCTGGTCCTGAGGGATGTTACTATGATGGTTGGGATACATTATAGTACAGCTTGGTAAGACTGCAGGTTTAGGGGGCTCAAAAATACAGTAACACTGCAGGTTTTATAGTATGCACTGTTTCTATTTTAAAAACAGATATGAACTTTCTTGCAGGTTTAGGGGTATTTTTTGCTTATTAAAACAGAAATGAACTTTCATGCACTGCAGGTTTTTTTGTTTATTAAAAAAGAGTAACACTGCATGTTTAGGGGGCTCAAAATTACAGTACAGCTTCTGTTTTACAGGCTTATAAAAAAAATGAACAGTAACATTGCAGGGCTAATTTGAAGGATCAAGACAGGGTATTTAATAATAGAGTTGGTTATATATGTGCATGTAGATCTTTCTTGCAGGTAACTAAGTAGATGAAAATGATATAAAGCTGGACATAGTGCCTGCTGTCTTTTAGTTTTCTTTTCTTATTATAGGTGTATGGAGTCTGTTTATTTTAGAATGTTGTATTTTTTTAGCTACTGGAAGTCTGTGTTATTTGATATAAGTAGAAGCTGTGTTTTTATGAAGTCTGAGTTATTTTAGAAAAGCTGGAAGTCTGTAAATTTTTATTTGAGATGTGTTAAGTATGGAGTTCATGTAAAGAAGCAATAGTAGAGTAAATGAAGATCAAAGTTTAAAAAGCATGGAGGGAGGCAGCCAAGCAAGGAACTCTTACAGCTTAAGATACGAAGGGTTCAGAAATTGCTAGAAATATTCTGAAGATCAACAAAAGGATACATTAATGATACAACCAAGGAGTCTGCTACTGAATTTTCTAGTTGTTCTGGTTGAAATATCCAGAAATTGATGGTAAATGGGTTTTCATCTTATATGGATATGATGCCCTTGATTTTATGCAGGCTGGAATGTTTGTAGGTTAAGCTGTAAAGTTAAGAGCTGCTGATTAGCAAGCACTTCTGGCAGAATATTTATAGATGCAAAGTAGAATTTAAAAGATGCAATGCTGATATTCAAGGCAGGATACTCTAAAAAAGTGATAGTATTCTAGCATCTCTCAAAGAGAAACATTACAAGAAGAATTCCAGCATATAGTAGATTTCCAACTGAATTTAATAGAAGCAAAGCAGAATTTCAACATGAAGAATCAAAGGTCTTACTTTACAAGACATGGAAGAGACATGGACTCTTGAAAAAGACTGCATTAATCATTACTATACGAATAAATATTCAGCCATGGTATCATTAGAAAGAATTAACTTCTCAAAGATTAAAGGAAGAACTCAAGAACCTCAAAAGCATTTCTCTATAAATTTATACACTTAGTTTGATGTAAATGTTAAAGATTTTCTTAAATATTGGGTGTAATAGGGATAAGGGTAGATGTTAGTTTGTAAAAATGGTATTCCTCCGCCAAAAGAGAGGGTTATAACTAATAAATAACACTTAAAAAAAAGATTGATTGATAGAGAGACAGACTAATAGACAGATAGACTAATAGATAGATAGATAGACTGACAAATAGACAGATAAATAGACAGATAAATAGATAGACAGAGAGATAGTCAAACATATCGACTTACAGATAAACATATAGATTGATAGTAGGACAAATAGACAGATAGACAGACAGACAGATAGATAGACAAAAAGATAAATAGAATGATTGCTATATATCTATATATAGACAGACTAATAGCTATCGGTATGTCTATAAAGAGACAAATAGATAGATAAATAGATATATAAAAAAAGATAGACATATAGATATACCAATAAATAGAGATACATAAAGACAGACATATAGATAGATAGATAGATAGATAGACAGATAGATAGACAGATAGTCAAACAGAAAGATAGACAGCTAAACTTACAGACAGAGTGTCATATAGATAGATAGATATACAAACATATAGAGAGATAGATTGAGAGACAGTTAGACAGATAAATAGTTAGAAAGATAAACAAATAGATATATAGACAAAGAGAAGACAGATAGACATATAGATAGACAAATAAATATAAAAATAGATAGATAGACATATAGATAGACAGGTAGATAGACAGACAGATAGACATGTTGATATACAATTAGATAGACATAGAAAGATAGATGTTAGAAAGATAGACAGATAGATAAACAAATAGATCAATAGAAAGATATATAAATAAATAGAAAGATAGATAGACAGACAGACAGATAGATAGATACATAGACAGAATGATAGATAGATAAACTGCCATATACACAGACAGATAGACAGACAGATAGACAAAATGATATATAGATAGATAAAATGCGAGATAGATAGACATATAGATATACAAATAGATAGACAGATAGATAAACAAACAAACAGATAGATAGATAGATATATAGATAGAAAGATTGATTGACATATAGTCTGACAGACATATAGACCGATATATAGGCAGACAGATAGACAAAAAGATATAAACATAGATATATAGAAAAATAGTTAGAAAGAGAGATAGACAAACAAATATATAGATAGATAGACAAACAGATAGACAAATAGATAGGCAGATATATAGATATAGAGATAGATACATAGATAGACATATAGATAAACAGATAGATAAATAGATAGATAGATAGATAGATAGATAAACAAATATATGGATAAAGAGACAAATAGATTTATAGATAGATAGATAGTCAAACAAACAGATAGAAAAACATATAGACAGAAAGTTAGATAGATAGATACACAGATAGATAGTCAGACATATAGATAGAAAAAAAGAAAGATATATAGAAACACTTGTATATATACAGATATACAGATAGATAGATAGATAGATACACATATAGATAAATAGATAGATAGATAGAGAGATAGATTGACCAAAAGATAGATTGACAGATACTGATAGATTGATAGGCAAGTAGACCGACATATAGACATACAGAAAGATAGATAGATAGACAGACACATAGACATATAGATAGATAGACAGACAGATAAACAAACATATAGACAGACAGATAGAAAAATAGATAAACATATAGAGAAATAGATTGATAGACAGATAGACATATAGATATATAAATTGATAGATAGATCGATAAATAGATAGATAGACAGATAGACAATTAGATATATAGACTGATAGATTGATAGACAAATAGATAGATAGATAGACAAATAAATAGATAGACAGATTGACATTTAGATTGATATAAAGATAGATACAAATGCATGTGAAAGTGTTAGATCAAACCCCATGGCCATTTCCCTGAAATCTGGAGTGTTTTCCTCAATGTTTTTTTCGGTCCCTAAGCTTGTTTTTCTCTTCGACCACTTTCTTGTCGGGTTCTCACAAAGATGGAAAAGTCTCGATATTCTTTATATGGGGTGTCAGCGAGTTCTCGGGGCCTCGAGTTTTTCGCCGTCCCATATTCGAGCATTCCTGGTGGAGTCAAGGGCTCGATGTAGTATTTTGTGTGTACGATGTGATTATTGTCATTGCTCTCGGTGTGAGTTTTCATTGGTCGTCTTTCCAAAGTTGGGGTTTTTGGAATATTTTGGGCTTGGTTATTTAAGTCGCCAGTGCAAGTTTGAAAGTATTGGATGTCCCTCCCGCCTGAATTTTTTGCAAGTGTCGGAGTTCTTCTGAATGTACAATCCCGACATTTTGAAGGAGATGGAGCCGTGGTCTCCCTGCCCCCGTGCCACTCCCTCTCTCGGAATGAATTCTAGTTCTTGTTTTCATGGCGTATCGGTCGCACCGGCGGATAGCATTGTGCAAGATGCAGTGGGAATTATTGCTCGTATTGGTTGGTCGGTCTGTGCCCGAGTTGTCCATCATCCTGATTCTCTCGGTGCGATTTGATGGTTGTCTTGCATAGTTTGATCTTTTATATATCTATATTAGTATAAATAAAATCATATTATATTTAGTACATTATTTGAAAGATAAATACTTAGATAGATAGATAGATAGAATGATAGATTGACAAATTGACATAAAGATTGATACACAGATAGACAGAGAGATTGATAGATAGATAGACACATAGACAGATAGAAATATAGACAAATAGTTAGATCAACTCATTGATAGATTTATAGATTGACTGATAGACAAATAGTAAGAAAGGTAAATAAGCAAATAGGCAAATAGGCAAATAAGCAGAAAGGTAGAGAGATAAATTGACAGATACACAGATAGAAAGATTGACATATAAATAGAAAGATAAATAGATAAATAGATTGACAAATAGACAAACAGATAGATATATAGATAGATAGATAAATAGACAGACAGACAGATAGATAAACAAATATTTTGATAGATAGATATATACATAGAAAGAAATACATATTGACATATATACAGATTAATAGATAGACATAGAGAGAGATAGACAGATAAATAGAGAGAAAAATAGATAAATAGACAGATAGAGAGATAGACAGATAGATAGCTAGACATATAGACAGATAAGAAGAACACATATAGACATTTATACATATAGATAGATATACTAATAGATAGTTAGACATGTAAATAGCTAAATAAATAGAAATATAGGTAGAAACACACATAAGTAAATAGGCAGATAGATAGATATACAGATTGATATATAGATAGATAGATAAATAGATAGGTAGAAAGACAAACAGACAGATAGATAGACAGACAGATAGATACATACATAGAGAGATAGATAGATAAATTGACAGATTGATAGATTGGTAGTTTAACAGATTGACAAATTAACAGATTGATAGAAAGATCAATTGACAGATCGAGATTTAGTCAGATCGACACATAGTTTTATAGATAGATAGATAGACATATAGAAATTTTCACTAAAAGTCAGATAGATAGATAGATAGATAGATAGATAGTTAGATAGTAAGATAGGTAGATATATATATATATATATTGATAGTTAGACAGATTGATAAAAAGATAGACAGATAAATAGATAGATAGTTAGTTAGTTAGTCAGATAGACATATAGGCAGACAATTAGACAGAAAGATAGATTAAAAAATTGATAGATAGACACATATATAGATTGTCAGATTGACAATTAACATATTGATAGAAAGCTAAAAATACAGATAGACTGATAAACTTATATACATATAGACAAATTAATAGATAGATAGATAGAGAGATAGATATATAGATATATAAAAAGATAGACAGATTGATAGATAGACAGATTAATAGATAGTGAGAATGCAAAACAGCAAAATAGGCATATAGAGATACATAGATAGATATATTTATTTATAAATAAATAGAAAGATAGATACATAAATACACACACACACACATATACATATATAGATAGATATACATATAGATAGATTTATAGATAGATAGATAGATAGATACATAGATAGACAGATAGGAAGATAGGAAATATGCAGAAAGATAGATAGATTGATAGATAGATAGACATATTGAAAGATAGATAGATAGGCTGATAAATAGATATACATATAGGTAGATAGGAAAATATGTAGATAGAAATATAGATAGACAGATAGACATATAAATTGATAGTTAGACATATAGAATGATAGATATATAGATAGATAGATAGATAGATAGACTGATAAATATATATAGACAGATATACAGATAGATAGTTAGATAGACAGATTGATAGATAAACTGATAAATTGATAGATAGATAGATAGATAGATAGATAGATAGACAGATAGAAGAAAGATATATAGACAGATAAACAACTATACGGATAGACAGATTGATAGATTGAGAGATTGACAGATTGAAAGATTGATAGATTGATAGGAATACATATAGACATATAAATATTATACAGAGAGACAAAGAGACAGATAGATTGATAGATAGAAAGATAGATAGATAGACAGATATAAGATAGTTAGATTAAAAGATTGACAAATAGATATATAGGCAGATAAAAAAAATTGAAAAATAGACAGATATACAAATAGACAGATAGGTAGGTAGGCATATAGACAAGTAGATAGATTTATTGTTTTACAGATTAAAAGATTAACAAAATCACAAATTGACAGATTGACTTGAAGACCGATAGAATGATCGAGAGATAGATAGATAAATTGTTAGATAGTTAGAAAGATATATAGATAGATAGATAGATAGAAAGATAGAGAAATACAAATATAGATATAGATAGATTGATAGATAGGCAGATAGGTAGATAATCAAATAGATAGATAAACAGATAGGAAAATAGATATATATAGAGAAAGACAAATTGACAGATAGACTGATACATAGATAGACAAATAGATCGATAGACCTGATAGATATATTGATAGATTAATAGATATACAGATTGATAGATAAATATATCAACATGTAGACAAGTAGAAAGATAGATAGTAAGACAAATAGTCAAAAATACTTATAGATATATAGATAGATAGACATATAGAAAAGTAGACAGATAGATTGATTGACAAATAGATAGAATTATAGAAAGATAGACAAATGGACAGATAAATTTATTTAACGATATCCAGATAGATAGATTGATGGATTGATAGATAAATCACCATATTGTCATATAGGCATATGGAATGATAGGTAGATATATATTTATATAGATAGATAGATAGATCGATCGATAATAGATAGATAGATTGATAGTAGATAAATAGTTAGACATATAGATACATAGTTAGATTCACAATTAGATAGATAGATAGATAGATAAAAAGATATACAGATAGACAAATAAATATATATATTGATAAACAGATAGAAAGATAGAAAGATATAGAGATAGATAGATAGACATATAGAGAAATAGACACACATATAGATAGACACATAGACAGATATATATAAAAATACATAGAAAGATAGAGTGATGGATAAATAGATAGATTGATAGATAGACAGATAGAAAGATAGACATTTAGATAGACAGACACATAGACAGATAAATAGATAAACAGATAGACAAATAGAGAGATAGATAAATAGATAGATAGATAGATATATGGAATGACAGAGAGATAGATAGATATATAATTAGACAAATAGATAGATAGACAAAATCGATAAATAGGAATATAAACAAATATATAGATAAATAGAAAGATAGATAGATATAGAGAAAGAGACAAATAGATAGCTTGATAGATAGAGAGATAGTCACATAGAAAGTCAGATTTATATAAAGATAGATTGACGATACAAAGATATTCATATAATGATATAGTCATATAGTATGTTAAATAAATATATAAATAGATAGATAAATAAATATATAAATTTATAGATAGACAGATTGATATGTAGATCGATAAACAAATAGATAGCTAGTCGGATTGATAGATAGACATATTAATAGATAGATAGATAGATTGAAATATAGATAATTTGATTGACAGTTAATTTGATATACATATTATTAATTGACAGACAGTTAGACACATAGATATATAGACAAATATACATATATAAATATATAAATAAATAAATAAATAAATAAATAAATACATAAATAAATAAATATATATATATATATATACACATATATAGATAGATAGATAGATAGACAGACAGACATACAGACATATAGAGAGATAGACGGATAGATGCATAAATAAATAGGGAGATAGAAAAACAAACATATAAATAGAAAGATAGATAGATAGATAGATATATATATATAAAACAGATAGATATATAGTTAGATAGATAATTAGACAAATAGATAAATAGACAGATATACAAATAGATAGATAAACAAATAGATAGATAGATAGTTAGATAGACAGATAGATAGATAGATAGATAGATTAATCCATAGACAAACAGATAGCTAAATAGACAAATATACAAATAGACAGAAATACAAATAGATTGATAGATTAACGATATATAGATCGATAGATATATTGATAGTAAAATAGATGGACAGATAAACAAATAGATAGACACATAGATATTCAGATATATAGATAGACAGACATATAAATAGATAGATAGATAAATAGAAAGACAGAAAGATAGTGGGATAGATAAATAGATAGACATATAAATAGATAAATAGATAGTTAGATAGATAGACAGATAGATAGATAAACAGATACCTAGATAGATAGACAGATAGACAGGTAGGTAGTCATATACATATATAGTCAAATATATAGATAAACAAATAGACATATATACACATATATAGATAGACAGATAGACAAATACATAAAAAGATATAGAAATAGATAGATAAATAAATAGATAGATAGAAATAAATAGATAGAAAGATAGAGAGATAGATAGAGAAATAGATAGAAAGTCAAATTTACATATAAACAGATAGATTGATAGATATATATATATATATATATATATATACACATAGATAGATAGACAGATAAACAAATAGATAGATTGATAGATAGAGAGATAATGAAATAGAGATGCAGACACATAGAGTGATAGATAGATAGATAGACAGATAGATAAATAGATATTTAAATAGACAGATAGATAGATAGATAGATGTAGAGATAGATAAATAGATATATAGAAAGATATACAGATAGATAGATAGACAAATAGACACATAGATAGAAAGACAAACAGATAGATAGATAGATAGATAGATAGACATAAATAGTTAAAATGATAGAAAGATAGATTGAGAGATACATAGATTAACATATAGACAAATAGACAAATATTAAGTTAGATAGATACACATATAAACAAATATATAGATTTACAGATAGATAGATAGCCATATAGATTGATAGATAGATAGGCAGACAGACAAGACAAATATATAGGTAGACAGATAGACATATAGAAAAAAAGATATATTAATATATAGATATATACATAAAAAATAGATTGATAGATTTAAAGATATATAGATAGACATATTAATTGATAGATAGTTTGACAGATAGATATATAGACAAATATACAGAATGATAGATACATATATAAATAAATCGATAGATAAATAGATAGATATACAGACAGATATATACATAGATAGATATATAGATAGATTTATACACAAAAAGATATACAAATAGATAAATAGAGTGATAGACTGATACACAAATAGACATATCGATAGATAGATAGATAGACATATAGAAAGATATACAAATAGATAGATAAAATGATATATAAATGGATAGATAAATAGATATATAAACAGATAGATTGATTGATAGAGAGGGTTATAACTAATAAATAACACTTAAATATTGGGTGTAATAGGGATAAGGGTAGATGTTAGTTTGTAAAAATGGTATTCCTCCGCCAAAAGAGAGGGTTATAACTAATAAATAACACTTAAAAAAAAGATTGATTGATAGAGAGACAGACTAATAGACAGATAGACTAATAGATAGATAGATAGACTGACAAATAGACAGATAAATAGACAGATAAATAGATAGACAGAGAGATAGTCAAACATATCGACTTACAGATAAACATATAGATTGATAGTAGGACAAATAGACAGATAGACAGACAGACAGATAGATAGACAAAAAGATAAATAGAATGATTGCTATATATCTATATATAGACAGACTAATAGCTATCGGTATGTCTATAAAGAGACAAATAGATAGATAAATAGATATATAAAAAAGATAGACATATAGATATACCAATAAATAGAGATACATAAAGACAGACATATAGATAGATAGATAGATAGATAGACAGATAGATAGACAGATAGTCAAACAGAAAGATAGACAGCTAAACTTACAGACAGAGTGTCATATAGATAGATAGATATACAAACATATAGAGAGATAGATTGAGAGACAGTTAGACAGATAAATAGTTAGAAAGATAAACAAATAGATATATAGACAAAGAGAAGACAGATAGACATATAGATAGACACATAAATATAAAAATAGATAGATAGACATATAGATAGACAGGTAGATAGACAGACAGATAGACATGTTGATATACAATTAGATAGACATAGAAAGATAGATGTTAGAAAGATAGACAGATAGATAAACAAATAGATCAATAGAAAGATATATAAATAAATAGAAAGATAGATAGACAGACAGACAGATAGATAGATACATAGACAGAATGATAGATAGATAAACTGCCATATACACAGACAGATAGACAGACAGATAGACAAAATGATATATAGATAGATAAAATGCGAGATAGATAGACATATAGATATACAAATAGATAGACAGATAGATAAACAAACAGACAGATAGATAGATAGATATATAGATAGAAAGATTGATTGACATATAGTCTGACAGACATATAGACCGATATATAGGCAGACAGATAGACAAAAAGATATAAACATAGATATATAGAAAAATAGTTAGAAAGAGAGATAGACAAACAAATATATAGATAGATAGACAAACAGATAGACAAATAGATAGGCAGATATATAGATATAGAGATAGATACATAGATAGACATATAGATAAACAGATAGATAAATAGATAGATAGATAGATAGATAAACAAATATATGGATAAAGAGACAAATAGATTTATAGATAGATAGATAGTCAAACAAACAGATAGAAAAACATATAGACAGAAAGTTAGATAGATAGATACACAGATAGATAGTCAGACATATAGATAGAAAAAAAGAAAGATATATAGAAACACTTGTATATATACAGATATACAGATAGATAGATAGATAGATACACATATAGATAAATAGATAGATAGATAGAGAGATAGATTGACCAAAAGATAGATTGACAGATACTGATAGATTGATAGGCAAGTAGACCGACATATAGACATACAGAAAGATAGATAGATAGACAGACACATAGACAGATAGATAGATAGACAGACAGATAAACAAACATATAGACAGACAGATAGAAAAATAAATAAACATATAGAGAAATAGATTGATAGACAGATAGACATATAGATATATAAATTGATAGATAGATCGATAAATAGATAGATAGACAGATAGACAATTAGATATATAGACTGATAGATTGATAGACTAATAGATAGATAGATAGACAAATAAATAGATAGACAGATTGACATTTAGATTGATATAAAGATAGATACAAATGCATGTGAAAGTGTTAGATCAAACCCCATGGCCATTTCCCTGAAATCTGGAGTGTTTTCCTCAATGTTTTTTTCGGTCCCTAAGCTTGTTTTTCTCTTCGACCACTTTCTTGTCGGGTTCTCACAAAGATGGAAAAGTCTCGATATTCTTTATATGGGGTGTCAGCGAGTTCTCGGGGCCTCGAGTTTTTCGCCGTCCCATATTCGAGCATTCCTGGTGGAGTCAAGGGCTCGATGTAGTATTTTGTGTGTACGATGTGATTATTGTCATTGCTCTCGGTGTGAGTTTTCATTGGTTGTCTTTCCAAAGTTGGGGTTTTTGGAATATTTTGGGCTTGGTTATTTAAGTCGCCAGTGCAAGTTTGAAAGTATTGGATGTCCCTCCCGCCTGAATTTTTTGCAAGTGTCGGAGTTCTTCTGAATGTACAATCCCGACATTTTGAAGGAGATGGGCCCGTGGTCTCCCTGCCCCCGTGCCACTCCCTCTCTCGGAATGAATTCTAGTTCTTGTTTTCATGGCGTATCGGTCGCACCGGCGGATAGCATTGTGCAAGATGCAGTGGGAATTATTGCTCGTATTGGTTGGTCGGTCTGTGCCCGAGTTGTCCATCATCCTGATTCTCTCGGTGCGATTTGATGGTTGTCTTGCATAGTTTGATCTTTTATATATCTATATTAGTATAAATAAAATCATATTATATTTAGTACATTATTTGAAAGATAAATACTTAGATAGATAGATAGATAGAATGATAGATTGACAAATTGACATAAAGATTGATACACAGATAGACAGAGAGATTGATAGATAGATAGACACATAGACAGATAGAAATATAGACAAATAGTTAGATCAACTCATTGATAGATTTATAGATTGACTGATAGACAAATAGTAAGAAAGGTAAATAAGCAAATAGGCAAATAGGCAAATAAGCAGAAAGGTAGAGAGATAAATTGACAGATACACAGATAGAAAGATTGACATATAAATAGAAAGATAAATAGATAAATAGATTGACAAATAGACAAACAGATAGATATATAGATAGATAGATAAATAGACAGACAGACAGATAGATAAACAAATATTTAGATAGATAGATATATACATAGAAAGAAATACATATTGACATATATACAGATTAATAGATAGACATAGAAAGAGATAGACAGATAAATAGATAGAAAAATAGATAAATAGACAGATAGAGAGATAGACAGATAGATAGCTAGACATATAGACAGATAAGAAGAACACATATAAACATTTATACATATAGATAGATATACTAATAGATAGTTAGACATGTAAATAGCTAAATAAATAGAAATATAGGTAGAAACACACATAAGTAAATAGGCAGATAGATAGATATACAGATTGATATATAGATAGATAGATAAATAGATAGGTAAAAAGATAAACAGACAGATAGATAGACAGACAGATAGATACATACATAGAGAGATAGATAGATAAATTGACAGATTGATAGATTGGTAGTTTAACAGATTGACAAATTAACAGATTGATAGAAAGATCAATTGACAGATCGAGATTTAGTCAGATCGACACATAGTTTTATAGATAGATAGATAGACATATAGAAATTTTCACTAAAAGTCAGATAGATAGATAGATAGATAGATAGTTAGATAGTAAGATAGGTAGATATATATATATAATGATAGTTAGACAGATTGATAAAAAGATAGACAGATAAATAGATAGATAGTTAGTTAGTTAGTCAGATAGACATATAGGCAGACAATTAGACAGAAAGATAGATTAAAAAATTGATAGATAGACACATATATAGATTGTCAGATTGACAATTAACATATTGATAGAAAGCTAAAAATACAGATAGACTGATAAACTTATATACATATAGACAAATTAATAGATAGATAGATAGAGAGATAGATATATAGATATATAAAAAGATAGACAGATTGATAGATAGACAGATTAATAGATAGTGAGAATGCAAAACAGCAAAATAGGCATATAGAGATACATAGATAGATATATTTATTTATAAATAAATAGAAAGATAGATACATAAATACACACACACACACACATATACATATATAGATAGATATAAATATAGATAGATTTATAGATAGATAGATAGATAGATACATAGATAGACAGATAGGAAGATAGGAAATATGCAGAAAGATAGATAGATTGATAGATAGATAGACATATTGAAAGATAGATAGATAGGCTGATAAATAGATATACATATAGGTAGATAGGAAAATATGTAGATAGAAAATATAGATAGACAGATAGACATATAAATTGATAGTTAGACATATAATGATAGATATATAGATAGATAGATAGATAGATAGACTGATAAATATATATAGACAGATATACAGATAGATAGTTAGATAGACAGATTGATAGATAAACTGATAAATTGATAGATAGATAGATAGATAGATAGACAGATAGAAGAAAGATATATAGACAGATAAACAACTATACGGATAGAACAGATTGATAGATTGAGAGATTGACAGATTGAAAGATTGATAGATTGATAGGAATACATATAGACAATAATATTATACAGAGAGACAAGAGACAGATAGATTAGATAGATAGAAAGATAGATAGATAGACAGATATAAGATAGTTAGATGAAAAGATTGACAAATAGATATATAGGGCAGATAAAAAAAATTGAAAATAGACAGATATACAAATAGACAGATAGGTAGGTAGGCATATAGACAAGTAGATAGATTTATTGTTTTACAGATTAAAAGATTAACAAAATCACAAATTGACAGATTGACTTGAGACCGATAGAAATGATCGGAGAGATAGATAGATAAATTGTTAGATAGTTAGAAAGATATATAGATAGATAGATAGATAGAAAGATAGAGAAATACAAATATAGATATAGATAGATTGTAGATAGGCAGATAGGTAGATATCAATAGATAGATAAACAGATAGGAAAATAGATATATATAGAGAAAGACAAATTGACAGATTAGACTGATACATAGATAGACAAATAGATCGATAGACCTGATAGATATATTGATAGATTAATAGATATACAGATTGATAGATAAATATATCAACATGTAGACAAGTAGAAAGATAGATAGTAAGACAAATAGTCAAAAATACTTATAGATATAGATAGATAGACATATAGAAAAGTAGACAGATAGATTGATTGACAAATAGATAGAATTATAGAAAGATAGACAAATGGACAGATAAATTTATTTAACGATATCCAGATAGATAGATTGATGGATTGATAGATAAATCACCATATTGTCATATAGGCATATGGAATGATAGGTAGATATATATTTATAGATAGATAGATAGATCGTCGATAATAGATAGATAGATTGATAGTAGATAAATAGTTAGACATATAGGATACATAGTTAGATTCACAATTAGATGAGATAGATAGATTAAAAAGATATACAGTAGACAAATAAATATATATATTGATAAACAGATAGAAAGATAGAAAGATATAGAGATAGATAGATAGACATATAGAGAAATAGACACACATATAGATAGACACATAGACAGATATATAGAAAAATACATAGAAAGAAGAGTGATGGATAAATAGATAGATTGATAGATAGACAGATAGAAAGATAGACATTTAGATAGACAGACACATAGACAGATAAATAGATAAACAGATAGACAAATAGAGAGATAGATAAATAGATAGATAGATAGATATATGGAATGACAGAGAGATAGATAGATATATAATTAGACAAATAGATAGATAGACAAAATCGATAAATAGGAATATAAACAAATATATAGATAAATAGAAAGATAGATAGATATAGAGAAAGAGCCAAATAGATAGCTTGATAGAT
>JAREIK010002203.1:196739-234239 GCA_029783825.1 Sapria himalayana
ACAACAAATAGACAAAGATAAAAAAATATAGACAGAAAGATAGTTATATAGATAGATAGACAAAAATACAAACATACAAATAGGCAGACATACATATAAAAAGATATATTGATAGATATATAGATTGATTGATTGACATAAAAACATATAGATAGATTAACAAATAGTCATATAGAAAGATAGACAGATAGATAGCTAGCTAGCTATATAAATAGATAGATATACATATAATAGATAGATAGATAGACATATAAACACATAGACAAATAGACAGATATACATATTAACAAGTTAGAAAGTGACAGATAGTTAGATAGAAAGACATATAGATTGATAGATAGACAGATAGACAGACAGATAGATAGATCGATCGATCGATAGAAAGACAGACAGACAGATAGATAGATAGCTAGATAAACATACAGACATATAGATAGAAAGATAGACAGATGGACAAATAGATAAATAGAAATATTGACACATAGATAAATAGATATATAGATAGACAGACAGACAAATAGATAGATATATATATATATATATATATACAGATAGATAGATACACAGATAGTCAGAAAGATAGATATAAAAAGGTAAATAGATAGATTGTCAGATACAGAGATAGATAGATAGACAGACAAGGAGATACATAGACATGTAGAGATATAGATAGATAGACAAATATCCATATATACAGATAGATAGATAAATAGGCAAATAGAGAGAGAGATAGATAGATAAATAGACAGATAGACAAATATATAGATTGACAAATAGATAGTTATACAGATGATAGATAGATAAATAAACATATAAAAACATAGAAAGATACACAGATACACAAATTGATAGAAAGATAGAAGATTGAAGACAGAAGATAGATTAGAAGATAGTTAGATATACAAATTGTCAAATAGACAGATAAACAGATAGACAGATAAATAGATAGATTGTTAGAAAAATAAACACATAGATAGATAGACAGTTAGATAGATGGATAGATAGACAAATAGATTGATAGATAGTTAGACATATAAATAGATAGATTGATTGATTCATAGATATACAAATAGATAGATAGATAGATGGAATAATAGACAAACAGATAGATATATAGATAGACTGATATATAGATAGACAAATATAGATAGATATACAAAAGACATATAGATAGATAGTTAGTTTGTTAGATAGACAGATATATAGATAGATAGATATACAAATAGATAGAAGATAGATAGATAGATAGATAGACAAATAGATAGATATATACAAGCCATATTGACAGATATACTGATAGCCAGATAGACAGATAGACTTATAGACATATAGACATAAGTAAGATAGATAGATAGATAGATATAAAAATAGAAACATAACCAAAAATCCAGAAATGTTGATATATATATATATATATAGATGATAGAGAGATAGATAGATAGATAGAAAGATACACAAAAATATAAATAGATATATAGATAGATAGATAGATAGACATATAGACTAATATATAGATAGACAGATAGACTAGTATATAGATAGACAGAAAGATACATATACAAATAGATAGATAGTAAGTTCGAAAGATAGATAGATAGAAAGATAGAAAGATAGATAGATAGAAAGATAGAAAGTTAGAAAGTTAGATAGATAGATACAGAGATAAAATATAAGATAGATAGATAGTAAGATAGAAAGTTAGATAGATAGATAGATACAAAGATAGAAAAATAGACAAATAAATAAATAGATAGATAGCTATATAGAAAGATATATAGATATACATATAGATAGATATATAGAAAGATATACAGATAGATAGATAGATAGACAGATATATGGATAGATAGAATGATAGACAGATAAACATATAGTTAGATAGATAGATAGCATATAGTTAGATAGATAGATAGACAATTACACATATGGTTAATTACGTAGATAGATAGGTAAATAGATAGAAATAAAGAGTAGTAAATAGATAGACCGATAAATAGATAGAAAAATAAATAGATAGATAGAAGCAAGATAGACAGAGAGAAAGAAGCCATATAAATAGATAGACAGACAGATCGATCAATAGTTAGATAGATAGAAAAATAGATAGTCAAATAGACAGAATGATAGATAGATAGATAGATATACAGATATATAGATAGTCAGCTAGATAATGAGACATATAGATAGTTAGATAAATAGATATATAGATAAATACATATATAGATAGAAAGATATATTGATAGATATATAGATAGATAAATAAATAAATAGATAGAGAGGCATATAGACATATACATATATATGTAGTAAGATACGTAGATAGACAAATAGATAGAGAGATAGATATACAGATAGACAAATAGACAAATAGACTAATAGAACAATAAATAGATAGATAGACAGACAGATGTATAGATAAATAGAAAGCTAGACAGACAGATAGACAGATAGAAAAATAGATAGAGAGATATATAAATAGATAGACAGATAGATATATAAACATATCGACAGATAGATAGATTGACATATAGACATATAGATAGATAGATTGATTGATAGTTAATTAGTTAGATAGATAGATAGTTAAAAGATAGACATACTAATAGACAAATAGACAGATGGACTAATAGACACATAGATAGTCAAATAGAAAGATATATAGATAGATAGTTAAATAAATAGATTGTAACATATATAGATACCCAGATAAATAGAAAGTCAGATAGACAGATAGACACAAAGATAGATAGATAGTTATATAGATAAATAGAGAGATAGATAAACAAATAGATAGATAAATAGATAGATAGATAAATTGATATATTGACAAACTAAAATAAAGTCAATTAGACAGATCGAGAATTAGATAAATCGAGAGATAGATAGAAAGATAGATAGGTAGATAGACAAATATTCTAGATCGATAGAAAAATAGACATATAGATAGATAGACAAATAGAAATATAGACAAATAGACATATAGATAAAAAATTTAGATAAATATAAAGATAAATAGATAGACAGATAGAAAGAAAGAAAGATAGACTGATAGACTGATAGACTGATAGACTGATAGACTAATAGACTGATAGACTAATAGATAATAGATAGATAGACTATTAATAGATATGAAGATATACAGATAGGCAGATAGGCATATAGGAAGATTAGCAAATGGCATATAGAAAGATAAATAGATTGATAGATTGATAGATAGAAACCTAGTCAATTAGACATAGATATAGAAAGATATATTGATTGATAGTTAAATATATAAATAGAGCACAGATACATAGATAAACATATAGACAAATAGATAGATAGATATATATATATATAATAAAGATAGATAGACATAAGATTGATAGATAGATAGACAGACAGATTGATTGATTAATAGAAAGATAGACATATACAGAGATAGACAGATAGATAGGTAGATATATTTAAAGATAGATAGATCGGCAGATTGATTAATATTTAGATATATTGACAGATAAATAGATATATAGAAATGCAAATAGTTAGATAGACATATAGATAGATTGACGAATAGACAGATAGACATATAGAGAGATAAACAAATAGCCATATAAATATATACACAAATATATATATAGATAGATAGATATATAGACAAATAGATAAATTAAAAGATTGGCAGATTAACAAATTGACATAGTGATAGATTGAGAGATTTATAGAAATTCATAAAAATAGATCAAGAGATAGGCAGATTGACAATTAGATAGAAAGACATATAGATAGATAGACAAATAGAAAAATATACAAATAAATCTATAGAAAGATAGTCAAATAAATAAATAAATAGATATAGATATGGATAGATAGATAGATTGATTGATAGATATATAAATAGATAGATAGATATACAGATAGACATATAGACAAATAGATAGATAGATAGATATTCAGAAAGAGAGATATATAGATAGAAAGATAGAATGATAAATAGATAGACAAATAGATATATTGAAAGATAGATAGAAAGATAGATAAATATATAGTAAGATAGACATATAGACAGATACACATATATATAAATAGATAGATAAGTAAATTGACAAATTGATAGATTGTCAAATATACAGATAAACCGAAAGACATATAAACAAATAGATAGAGAGATGGGTTGATAGATCGACAAATAGTTAGATAGACAGATAGACATACATACATACATACATACAGATAAATAGATAGATAGAAAGAGAGCCATATAGACAAATGGATATATAGATATATAAATAAAAGAGCAAAATAGATAAATAAATAGATTGACAGACAGACAAATAGATAGATAGACAGACGGACAGATAGATAGATACATAGACATATTTTTAAATTGATAGATTGAATTAAAGATTGAAAGACATATTGAGAGATAGAAAAATAGAGAGAAAACCAAATAGGCAAATAGATATATAAACAAAAAGATATATAGCTAGATAGATAAATAGAAAGATATTTAGAAAGATAAATAGATATATAGATAGATAGATAAAGAGATAGATAAATAGATAGATAGAAAGATAAACTAATAGATAGATAGATAAGATAGACAGATAGAATGATAGATAGATAGTCAGATTGAAAGAAAGAAAGATAAATAGATATAGTCAGATTGAAAGAAAGAAAGATAAATAGATAGATAGTTAGATAGATAAAGTAGATTGATATTCATATAGATAGATAAACATATAGATAAAAAGATATATAACAAGATAGCCATATACCTAGATACCAAGATATGTAGATAGATTGATATATATAGATATATATAGATAGATAGATATATATATATATATATATATATATATATATTGAAAGATAGATAGATAAATAGATAGATAGTTAGTTAGTTAGTGAGAAATATGGTCATATAGACATATACATAGAAAGATATATAGGCAAAAAGATATATTTATATATAGTCAGATAGATAGATAGATAGATAGATACACAGATAGACAGATAGAATGATAGATATATAGATAGATAGACACATAAACAGATAAATAGATAGACAGATAGATAAATAGAAATATTGACACATTGATAGACCATAGATAGATAGATAGATAGATAGCCTAATAGACAGATAAACTGATAGACAGACATAAAGATAGATAAATAGATAAATATACAGATAGATTGTTAGACATGTAGAAAGATAGATAGATAGACAAAAGATAATTAGACAGATAGATAAATAGATAAATTTATAGATTAACAAATAGACATATAGACTTATAAACTTATAGATAGATAGGCATATTGACATATAGACAAATAGATGGATAGATAGATAGAATGATAGAAATAAGAAAGATAGACATATAGACAGATAGACAAATAAACAGAGATAGCCAGATAAATAAATTTGATAAATAGTCATATAGATAAATAGATATACAAATAGAAAAAATGGCAGATAGATAGATATATAGATATACATATAAATAGATAGAATGATAGATCGATAGATAGATATACAGATAGACATATAAAGACAATATATATATATATATATATATTGAAAGAGAGACATGTAGATAGATAGACAATAGATAGATACATAGATAATGAGAGAGATAGACAAATAGATAGACAAATAGATAGATAAATAGATAGACAATTAGATAGATAATAGATAGATATATAGATACATCGAGAGATAGACATATAGATAGATATGTAGATAATTAGAAAAATATCACATAGATAGATTTATAGATAAATAGATAGACAAATAGATAAATAGACATATATACAGATAGACATATAGACAAATAGACAAATAGACATATAGACAGGTAGAAAGATAGACATATATATAGATAGACAATAGATAGATAGACAGACAATTCGATAGATAGATTGGTATACAGATATATAGATATATATATATATATATATATGCAGATTAACAGATAGATTGATAGATAGACTGATAGACAGTTAGAAGATTAAAAGATAGATATATAGACAGATAGACAAATTAATAGATAGATATATATATATATATATATATATATTGATAGAAAGATAGATAGATAGATAGATAGATAAATAGATAGACAGATAGCTAGATAGCCCGATAGCCAGATAGATATAAGATAGAGAGATTGAAAGATCGATAGAAAGATAGATATAAAGATAGATAGATAGATAAATAGATAGATAGAAATATAGATAGCCAAATAACCTGATAGCTAGATAGAATGATAGATATTTATATAAATAGATAGATATATAGAATGATAGAAAGATAGATAGATACAAAGAAAGAAAGAATGAAAGATAGTTAGTTAGACAGATAGTCATATATACATATACATAGATAGATAGATATAGAAATAGACATATAAACAGATTTATAGTTAGATATATAGCAAAATAGACAGATAAAGATAGATTTAATGACATACAGATAGACATATAGATAATTAGATAGAATGGTAGACATATACACAGATACATAGATTGATAAATAGATAGAGAGACATGTAGACATATATATATATGTGTGTGTGTGTGTGTGTGTGTGTGTGTAGATAGATAAATAGATACATAGATAAATAGATACATATATAGCCAAATAGATAGATAGATAGATATATAGACAGATAACTTTCTTTCTTTTTTCTTTTTTTCTATCTATCAATCTATATATCTATCTATCTATGTACCTATCTAGCTATTTGGGTATCTATCTATCTAGGTGTATATTTGTCTTTCTTTCTAAATGTCTATCTACCTATGTGTATATTTGTCTCTATTTATATTTGTATATCTATCTATCTATATATCTTTCACACTGTCTATATATCTATATGCCTACCTATCTATCTATCATTTATGTCGATCTGTCTATATATCTAACTTATATCTATCTATATGTCTACCTTTCTATCTCTTTATCTAGCAATCTGTATATTTGTCTGTCTCTCTATTTTTTATCTATTTATCTTTATATCTATCTATTTTTCTTTCTTTCTAGCTCTCTATCTATCTATCTCTTTACCTATCTATCTATAAATTTATCGATATATCGATCTATCTATAAGTATACATCTCTATATGTCTATCTGCCTATGTATCTATCTTTCTGTTTATGTGTCTATCTATCTAACTATCAATCTATATATATATATATATATATATATCTATCTATCTATCTAGCTATCTGTCTATTTGGTTATGTATATATGTGTGTGTGTGTATATATATATCGGTCTATCTGTCTAACTTTCTATCATTCTATCTACCAATATGTCTATCTGTCTATTTGTATATCTATCTAATTGTCTATCTGTTTATTTGTAAACTTTTCTGTCTATCTATCTATCTATCTATGTGACTCTCTATCTATTTGTTTATTTGTCTATCTGTCTATCTATCTATCTATCTATTATTCAGTCTATAAATCTGTTTATCAGGTATATCTATCTATCTATCTATTTGCTAATATATATATCTATCTTTCTATGTTTCTATCAATTTGACAATCTATCAATTTGTCTTTCTATCTTTCTATCTAATTGTCTATGTGTCTTTCTGTCTATCTATCTATATGTCTGTCTATTTTTTTATTTGTCAATATGTCTATCTGAAAATCTAACTATCTGTCTATTTGTCTTTCTATCATCTATCTATCTGTCTATCTGTCTTTGGTATATCTATCAATTTGTCTATCTATCTATCTACCTATCTATCTATTTGTCTATCTATCTACATATCTATTTATTTGTCTATCAATCTTTCTTTATATATGACTATATATCTATCTGTCAATATTTATATATATTTATCTGTCTATCTATCTATATATCTGTCTATATTTCTATCTATCTATATATTTGTTTATCTATCTATCTATCTGCCTATCTGTCTATAAGTCTATATGTTTATCTATATATCTATGTATCTGTTAATCTATCAATCTGTCTATTTGTCTACTTGTCTATCTATCTGTCTGTCTTTTTGTATATCTGTTTATATGTCTAACTCTCTATCTATCTATCTAACTATCTAATTGTATATCTGGCTTTCTATCCATATTACTATCTATATATCTATTAAATATTGTCTATATATCTATATGTCTATCTATATATCTATCAATCTACCTATCTATCTATCTGTCTATAATTCTATGTGTATTTTTGTCTATCTATCTGTCTATAATTCTATATGTAATTTTGTCTATCTATCTATCTATCTCTCAATCTATTTATTTATCGATCTTCTATCTGTTTAACTATCAATCAATCAATCAATCAATCTATCTATCTATCTATCTATTTGTCTATTTATATTTTTATCTATTTATCTGTCTATCTATTTATCTTTCTATCTGTCTATATATCTATCTTTCTATCTATATATTTGTCTATTTGACTATATGTATATATGTCTATCTATCTAACCGTCTATCTATCTATTTATCTATCTAGCTTTCTATCTTTCTATTTGTCTATTTGTAAATTTTTCTACCAAGTCTATGTGTCTATCTGTGTATATGTTTATTAGGTCTATCTGTATATATGTCTATTTGTCTACATGTCTATCTGTCTATCTATCTATTTGTCTATCTATCTATTTGTCTATCTATCTATCTATTTGTCTATATGTCTATTTTTCTATTTGTCTATTTACTTATTTATCATTCTCTCTATCACAATATATGACTTTCTATCTATTTGTCTATTTATCTGTCTTTCTTTCAATTTGTATATCTATATATATGTCTATATGCAAATCTATCTATCTGCCTATATATTTATATGTTTTTCTATGTATCTATAATTTATCTATATGACTATCTATCTATCTATCTATGTATATGTCTATATGTCTATCTGTCTAATTGTGTATCTATCTATCTATCTATTTATAGTTCTATTTTTTATTAATATATTTGCTAACTATCTATCTCTATATATTTATATTTATCTATATATCTTTCTATCGTTCTATCTTTCTATCTTTCTTTGTTTCTATCTATCTATTTAGCTATCTACATACCTAGCTATCTTGCTATCTCTCTAACTGTGTATATGTTTATTTGTCTTTCTGTCTATCTATCTATCCTTCCCACTATATATTTGTCTATCAATCTATCTGTATATCTGTTTATCTATTATATGTTTATCTATCTAACTGTCTATCTATCAATATATCTATCTATCTTTCTTTCTTTGTATCGATTAGTATATCTGTTTTTCTGTCTATCTGTATAATTGTCTATTTAACTATGTGTCAATCTATCTATAAGTCTATATGTCTATCTTTCTATCTATCTATCTATCTATCTATCTGTTTATCTGTCAATCTATCAATATGTCTTTCTTTTTGTCTATCTATCTTTTGACTATCTATCTATCTATCTTTCTTTCTTTATATCTGTCTATCTATCTATTTATCTATTTGGTTATCTTTCTATATGTCTATCTTTATATTTGAATATCTGTATATCTGTTTATCTCTCTATCTATCTATTTTTTTAAATATCTATATGTCTATCTATATATCTGTCTATCTGTATATCTATCTGTCTGTATATCTATCTATCTTTGTGTCTATCTATCTATATGTCTATCTATCTATCTATTTATCTATCTATTTATCTATCTATTTATCTATTTATCAGTATGGTTGTTTGTCTATTTGTCTATCTGTCTATCTTTCTATCATTCTATCTATCTTTCTATCTTATCTCTATGTATATATATATATATATATATCTATGTATGTGTATATCTATCTCTCTCTAGCTAACATTCTATCTATTTTTTTATCTCTCTATCTATCTATATGTCTATATATATGCTTATGTGTCTGAATATCTAAATATCAGACTATCTGTTTATCTATCTATCTCCCTATCTTTCTATCCTTCTATCTTTATATCTATTTATGTGTCTATCATCTATCTAACTATCTGACTATCTAATATCTATCTATCTATCTATTAATATGTCTATCAATCTATCTTCCTATCTATCTATCTATCTATCTCCCTCTATATATATCTATCAATTTATTTAAATGTATATCTGTCTTTTTGTCTATCTGTATAACTGTCTATCTTTCTAACCGTATATTTCATTATCTATCTTTCTGTCAATATTTCTATTTGCGTTACTTTTTATCTTTCTATTTGCCTATCTATTTATCTATCTATCTATCTATCTATCTCTCTATCTATCTATCTATTTATCTATATATCAATATATCTCTCTAACTAAATGTCTATATGTCTATATGTCTATTTGTTTATCTATCTATCTATCTATCTTTCTATTTATCTATCTATCCATCTGTCTATATGCCTCTCAACCTATCTGCCTATCTCTTTATATGTCTATAAGTCTATCTGTCTATCTTTCTATATATCTATCAATTTATCAATCTATGTAGCTATCTACATATCAAGCTTTCTGGCTATCTGTCTAACAATATATATGTCAATCTATCTATCTATCTGTCTGTCTGTCTATTTATCTTTCTATCTATCTATTTATCAGTCTCTCTATCTATAGGTATATCTTACTAACTATTTATCTATCAAGTTGTATATTTGTCTATCTGTCTATCTATCTATCTGTCTGGATGTCTATTTGTTTATCTATCTCTTTGTATATTTGTATATAGACCTATTTGTCTATTAGTTTATAAGTCTATATGTCAATCTTTCTGTTTGTTAATCTGTCTATATATCTATATATCTATATGTCTATGTATCTATCTGTCTATATGTCTAATTATCCTTCTATCTATATGTTTATCTAACTATCTATTTATCTATCTATCTATCTTTTTGTATATCTGTCTATCTATCGATCGATTTATCTATCTATCTATATTTCTATATGTGTATCTATATATTTGTCTATCTGTCTATAAATCTATATGTCAATCTATATATCTTTCTATGTATCTATCTGTCTATCTATATATCTTTCTATATATCTATCTATCTATCTGTATATCTACCTATCTGGTGATCGACCTATCTGTCTATCTATCTATCTTCTTTCTTTCTTTCCTCCTTTCTTTCTTTCAATCTGTCTATCTTTCAACCTGTCTATCTATCTATATAAGTGTATATCTATCTATCTATCTGTTTAACAATATATCTATTTATATATATTTATATCTTTATATCTGTCTAACTATATATCTGTATATATATATATACACATATATCGCTATCTATCTATCTATATATGTGTTTGTCTGTCTATCTATCTTTTTGTATGTCAGTCTATTTGTCTGTCTGTCTATCTTTCTAATTGTATGTATGTTTATCTCTCTATCGATTTATCTATCTAACAATCATTTTATCTATCTATTTATCTATTTATTTATCTATCTATCTGTATGCATGTCTATCTATATATATGTCTATTTATTTATCTCTTTATCTATCTTCCTTTTTATCTATCAATCAATCTATCTATCTAGCTATATGGCTATCTATCTATCTATTTAACTATCTATCTGTTAATCAATCTATCTGTCTATTTGTCTATCTATCTTTCATTCTATTTTTATATCTATCTATTTTGCTATATGCCTATCTATTTGTCTATTTTTCTATTGTCTACCTGTCTTCTATATATCTAACTAAATTTATATATCTCTCTATTCATCTATGTATGTCTATATGTCTATCTATCTAACTATCTATCATTATATCTTTCTATTTATCTGTTTATATTTATATTTATCTATGTGATTATATATATATATATATATATATCTATTTATCTATCTATCCATCTAAATATCCATCTATTTATATATCTATATATCTGCCTATTTGGCTATATGACTATATGTCTATCTCTCTTTGTCTATCTATCTATTTGTTTATCTATCTAACTATATTTTTGTCTATCTTTATCTCTATCTTTCTGTCTATTTCTCTATCTATCTACTTGTCTATAAGTTTATCTGTATATATGCTTATCTGTCTATATGTCTATAAGTATATGTGTCTATAAGTCTATCTATTGATATGTCAATCAATCAATCTATCTATCTATATATCTATCTGTATATCTATCTATCTGTCTATCTGTCTAAATTACTATTTGTATATCTATACTTTTATATATGTGTTTATATGTCTATCTGTCATTCTATCTATATGTCCATCTTTTTATCTGTTTATAAATCCTTCTATAAATTTTTTTTTCTATCTATCTGGCTATCTATCTATTTGTCTATATATCTATCTGTTTATCTATCAATCTAACTTTCTTACCATCTGTCTATCTATCTATCTATCTGTATGTAAATCTATCTACCTGTCTATCTGTCTATCCGTCTTTCTATATTTCAATATGTCAATCTGTCTATCTGTCTATCTATTTATTTGTCTATTTATTCATTAATCATTCTATCTATCATATATAGATGTCTATCTATTTATGTATCTATCTTTCTTTCTTTCTATCTGTCTATCTGCCTATCTCACTATCTCTCATATATCTATCTATCTATAGTTCTATCTACCTATCTAATTATATGACTATCTGTATATTTGTCTATCTATCTATCTCTGTATCTCTTTATTTTTTATCCTTCTATGTTTATTTATCTATCTGTCTATGTGTTTAATTTTTGGTCTGTTTATATGTCTATCTATCTATGTGTCTATCTGATTAACTATCTATCTATTTATCTGTCTATTTATCTATCTATCGATCTATCTTTTTTTCTTTCTATCTATCTGTATATATGTCTATATATTTATCTTTTTTTCTTTTTTTCATTCTAGCTATCTGTCTAATTCTCTATCTATCTAACTATATATATGTCTATTTTTCTATCTATATATCTATCTGTCTTTCTATCAGCCTATTTTCCTATCTGCCTATATACATATCTGTCTATCTATCTATCTTTCTATATATCTCTCTATCTATCTATGTGTCAAAATATTTATCTGTCAACCTATCTATCTATCTACCTATCTATCTATCTATCTATTTGTCTATCTGCCATTGTGTCAAATCTATCTATCTATCTATAAATCTGTTTTGTCTCTATCTCTCTATGTATATGTCTATATGTCTATGTATATAATTATCTTCCTATCAATGTGTCTATTTATCTGCCTATCTGTCTATTTTTTGATTTGTCATTCTATCTATTTGTAAAAATTTCTATATATCTATCTATTTGTAAAAATTTTTATCTATGTATCTATTTGTTTATCTATGTATCTCTCTATCTCTCTATCTCTCTATCTGTCTATCTGTCTATCTTTCTTCTTTCTATCTATCAATATGTCAATCTATCTATCTGTCTATCTAACTATATTTTTACCTGTCTAACTATCGAAAATCTAGCTATAATTTTTTTTACCTATCTATCGGCCTTTCTATCTATTTGTCTATCTATCTAGTTGTCTATATGTATATCTGTATTTTGTCTTTTTGTCTATATGTCTATCTGTCTATCTATCTATCTCTCTATCAATTTGTCAATCTGTCTATCTATTTGTCTATCTATCTCTTTGCTAATCTGGATATCTACCATTTGCATATCCTCCAATCTATCTATCTATCTATATGTCTATCTTTATATCTGTCTATTTATGTATCTATCTGTCTATCTATCTATCTGTTTACTTGTCTATCTTTAGATCTGTATATCTATCGATTTATCTCTCTATCTATCTATCTTTATATCTTCCTTTCAATCTATCTATGTATCTATCTGTGTGTCTATCTATCTATCTCTCATTCTATCTATCTATTTATCTATCTATGTGTGTATATCTCTATATGTCTATCTATATAACTATGTATCTATCTATCTATTTTCTATCAGTCTATATGTCTAACTAACAATCTATAAATCTATCTTTCTTTCTTTCTTTCAACCAATCTCTTTATTTCTCTATCTATCTGTCTACCTTTTATTCTATCTATTTGTTTATATGTCTATCTATATATTTGTCTATCTATCTATATATCTATCTGTCTATCTGTCTATCTGTCTATCTATCTACTTGTCTATCTGTCTATTTATTTATTTGTCTATTTGTCTATCTATCTATCTATTTATCTGTATATCAATATATTTGTCTATCTTCCTATCTTTCTATACGTCTTTATGTCTATTTGTGTATTTGTCCATATGACTATCTGGCCATTAGGTTATCTATCTATTTGTAGATCTGCCTATTTGTCTATATGTCTATCTATCTATCTATCTATTTGAATATATCTACATATGTCTATCTATCTATCTATCTACTATCTATATATCTATCTTTCTGTCTATCTATCTATTTATCTATCTAACTACCTATTTATCTGGCTATATGTTTATCTGTCTATCTCTCTATCTATAAATCTATAAAAATGTCCATCAATCTATCTATGTATATGTCTATATTTCAATCGCTCTATCTATCTTTAAATCTATCTATTTGTTTATTTGGCTATCTATCTATCTATCAATCAAACTATATATATATATATATATATATATCTATCTATCTATCTATCTATTTATTTATCTAAATATCCATCTATCTATCAATCAAACAATCATTCAATAAATAAATAAATAAATAAATCTATCTATCTATATATGTATTTATCTATTTATCTATCTAATCATGTATCAATTTATTTATATATCTATATATTTATCTATCTATCTATCTAGTTATTCTTGGTTATCTATCTATCTATTTTCTATCTATTTATCTATCTATCTATTTGTATATATGTCTATCAGTCTATTATCTATCTATTTATCTATATATAAATATGTCTATTTGTATATCTATGTATCAGTATTTATGTCTATATGTATATCTCTCTAACTATCAATCAATCTATCTATATGTCAGTCTAACTATCAATCTATCTATATATCTATCTTTGTATCTCTCTAACTATTTATCTACCTAACTATCTATCTATATTTTTATCTATCTATCTATCTATCTATATTTCAATCAATCAATCTATCTATCTATTTGTCTGTCTGTCTGTTTATCTATCTATCAATCTATCTTTATATTTATTTGTATGTCTGTATATTTATCTATGTAACTATATATCAATCTATCTTTCTATTTATCGATCTAGAAATTTATCAATCAATCTATGTATCTATCTATCTATCTCTCTATTTATCTATCTACATATCTATCTATCTATTTATCTATATATATATATATTTATATTTATATATTTATCTATATATCTATCTACCTATTTAGCATTTTAGTAATTTGTCTATCTATTTATCTATCTATGTGTCTATCTGTCTATCTATCTATTTATCTATCATTTTATCTATTTGTCTATCTAACAATCTGTCTATATGTATTTCTATTTATTGTCTATCTATCTATCAGTCTATCTGTCTATATATATATATATATATATATATATCTATCTATCTTTCTATCTACTATCTTTCTATTTGACTATCTTTCTATTTTCTATCTATCTATATTTTTATTTGTCTATATGTCTATTTATCTATCAGTCAATATTGCTATCTATCTATCTATCTATCTTTATTTCAATTTATTTATTTATTTATCTATCTGTCTATATATCTTTTTATCAATCAATCAATCTGCCTGTCTTTTTTCTATCTATTTATCTGCCTATCTTCTTATCTATTATCTACTTTTATTTCCCATCTATATATCTACATTTCTACCTATCTATAAATCTATCTATATATAAATCTATCTATATGTCTATCTTATATATATATATATGTGTCTATATGTTGATCTGTCTAATTATCAATCTATCTACCTATTTAACTTTTATTTTTCTATCTATCTTTCTATCTAGCTATCTATCTAACTATCTATCTATCTATTTATCTATCTATATTTCATTCTTTCTTTCTATATTTTTTTCAATCAATCAATCTATCTACTTTATATCTCCCTATTTGGCTATCTGATTATCTAGCTATCTACTATCTAGATATCTGTGTATCTAGGTATCCGTCTATTTGTAAATCTATCTATTTGTTTATATGTCTATCTGTCTATCTATCTATCTATTTATCTAACTATCTATTAATTTGTATATCTTTCTATCTATCTATTTTTTTATCTATCTATTTATTTTTCTATCTATCTTTTTTTCTATCTATCTACCTATCTATATATCTATCTATCGATCTATCTTTCTATCTATATGTCATCTATATATTTGTATATATATAAATTTATCTAACTATCTTTTTGTATATCTGTCTATCTCTATATCAATCTATTTATCTATTTATCTGTCTATTTGTCTATCTATCTATGTGTCTAACTGTCTATTTGCATATCTACAAAAATGCATATCTTTTTATCTGTCTCTCTGTCTATCTATTTATCTATATATTTGTATATTTGTCTATCTATCTATGTGTCTATCTATCTATCTACCTATCTACAAAAATGCATATCTTTTTATCTGTCTATCTGTCTTTCTATTTATCTATATATTTGTATATTTGTCTATCTATCTTTCTATCTATCTATCTTTCTATCTGTGTATCTCTCTTTTATATATTTAACTATCTACATATATGTTAATTTGTCTGTAAGACTATATGTCTATCTATCTATCTGTCAATATGACAATCTATCTATTTTTCAATCTTGCTAGATGTCTATCTGTCTATGTTACATTCTTCTATCTATGTATATAGTATATCTATCTATTTGTTTATCTATCATTCTGTCTATCAACAATCAATTTATCTGTCTATCTATCTGTCTATCTATCTATCTATCTCAGTATATGTCTAAATGTCTATCTATATAACTATCTACCAATTTATCTATCTTTCTACCAGTCTATATGTCTAAATATCTATCTATAAATCTATCTATCTTTCTTTCAATCTATCTATTTCTCTCTCATTCTATCTGTCTACCTTTCTATCTGTCTACCTTTCTATCTGTCTACTTTTTTTTAAAAGGAGTTTATTAATATTAACCATCTCTTTTGGTGGAGGAATACTATTTTTACAAACTAAAATCTACCCATTCCCCTCTTACAACCTTGTCCCTTAACAACAAGCTTAAAATGATAAAAATTGATAAGCTTCTATCCTAGAGAATACTTAGCAATAGGTACACTTTTATTGAGGTTTGCTTTAAAATCCGTATTTATAGCTTTATCATTCCTTGATATATTCTTTGGAATCTAGTTCAAATTCTACTACTTTGTGGGGCTTTAATTGTAAGTTGCTGCCCTCCTAGATTCCCATGTATATGCTTGTTCTATTTTGACATTACTGATTTTCTGCAAAAGAAAACATGTCTACATACTCAATTATCCATCATGCTTACCCTATAGCTTTTCTTCCTTATCGCCTTTGATGCTGCCTTTTATTCTTTTAACCTCTTTTATTCCAGCCTGATTAATGCTTTTAAAATTACTCAAAATGATTGCTTCTGCACTTTATTTTGTCTCAATCTCCACTTGCATCGATGCCTCTTTAGACACTCTTATTCTGAAACTTGCAGCTTTAGAAAGCTGCAGGACCAGCCACCTATACTAGACACTTACAAGTCCTAATAATCTATAAACTTTAGTAAATTAACACATGACTTTTCCACAACATTCACACATAGCCACTTAACCTGAACATTAAAATAGACTGTACATCAACAATAACAAAACAATACTAAGCCCATGATCTAATAATCTAACAATTTCAACAGCTGCTGGATTTTCTGGATCTTTCTACGAGGTACTGCGCTGCTAAGAAAAGAGAAAATAACAGGAAAAATATACTAACATCTCAATAACTTACCTTACCCTATTCCTTTAGCCTTCATAATGTTCATACTTGTTTACCTGCAGAGACAGAAATTCCCCTGCACAGAGGCTACCACAGCACCATAACAATCTAACAACTTCATAATTATATAATTTTCATTTTTTATTCTTTATACTAATACTACCCTTTCTAACTCTTAGATAAGGAAAGGTCATCATATCTAATCACGCTATTCTTTTTAATTTGTCTAGCATCGAATCCTCATCGAATTCATTTTCTCCTCTTATCGAACCTAATCTAGCAAGCTTATCACCCAGAGTATTGGCTTCTCTATATATATGTAAGATTGATGCATTAAGCTCTTTAATGAGGTTCAAAATTATTTTCATTTATTCTTCATACCTCCAAAGAGTTATTTTTCTACTTACTAAATCTACCAATAGCATTGAATCTACCTGAATTTGTATATTTTCTACATCTAACATTTTACAGACATTTAATCCTATTTTAATGCTTTAATCTCCGAGTGGAGAGCCGAGAAAGCTTCAGTAGCCGATGTAAATGCTTTTATGACAATCCCGTTTGAGTCCCTTATTACCCCACCTCCACCTGCTATACCTATATAGCTATTGAAGCTACCATCCGTATTTAGTGATATTTTACCTTCAGGAGGCCTATTCCAACTTATACTCTTTACCCAGCCCTGCTTAGTATTAGTGATGGTGAGGCCCCAGGTCATCCCAACTACCTTATTTAAGCACAAACTATCAACTTCTATAAACTTTATACTAGATATATTATTGAATTCTTTTCTAATATCTTTTATAATTTCATTTGAATTCATACTTATGCCTTCGAATTTACTCTTCTTACGAGCTTTCCATAGGCACCATATTACTATATGAGGTAGATTCTGAGTAAGCCAATGTTTAATATGACTACTAGAATTTTCATTTTCCCATTTTTTAAATCTATATATTAATCCATCCTCTTTGTTACTTATATGTTTAAGTCTTCTAATTCCTTATAGACTTCTATAGAAATTTTGCCTCTCGGAAGTAGATGATCCATTGATTCTTCTTCTTCAAAGCAACATTCACATCTGGAAGCCATTTTAATACCTTTTCCTTTCACATTAGTGTCCACAGGTAATGCATTTACGAGAACTTTCCATGCCAACGAGCACTTTTTCTACGGAATACCTGCTTTCCAGGCCCATTTAAATAAAGATTGCATGGGTTTTTTCTTTCTAATCAACTCTTTTACTGATTTTAATGTAAAATTACCTTGTGGAGTAAAGATCCATTTCCATCCAGACTTTTTCAATATTGAGTGAGCATCTACTATTTCCTTTTGTTTTTCCAATGCTTTCTAGTTATTTGATTCTTGCTTAAGGCACTTGTGTTTATGTTCTAAATATTTTGCTCGCATATATTTAGCCTAGAGGGAATCATTTTCTTTTATCCACCACCATCCTTTACAGTCCCAGGCAGTCGCCATGTCTTGTAAAATAATGATGCCTAACCTTGCTTCTACTTTTGGATAGCAGATATCTCCCCAATTTTTCCAGTGAATTTTTTGCTTTCCATCTTTTTTGCTCCATAAAAAATTTTCCATCTCTATTTCTAGTTTATTAGTAAACTTCTTAGGTGGGTGAATGACTGATATAATATGTACTAGTGTGCTTTGTAGAACGTGGGAGATTAATGTAATTCTCCCCCCTAACCCTAATAGATCTACTTTCCAACCTACTATTTTCCTTCTCATCTTATCTTGTAAAGGCATTAGATATTTTTCTTTCAGTCTTCCCTCATATATTGGACAACCTAAGTATACTAACGCATCTTTATTATGTTTAAAGCCCGTTATGTTTTTAATTTTATTTACAACTTTCTCCGAAGATTTTTTCGCTTACATAAACTGACTCTTCTTTTTATTTAGAACTTGTCCTGTTTCAGTCTCAAAATTTTGTAGAAGATCCATAAGGTTCTTCATAGAACTTTTATTCGTATTTGTGAAGATAATAATATCATCTGCATAAGCTAAACAACCTATTCTCAGAGTATTTTTTGGCTGTCTAAAGGGGATTATTTTACCCTCTCACATTCTTTTATTTAAATTAAGAATTAACAATTCTAAGTATATATCAAATAATAAGGGCGACAATGGGTCTCCCTATTTCAAGCTTCATCTTGGCTTGAATTCTTCACCTTTCCTTCCATTTACAATGATTCTGACCCAAATGCTTGAGACACATCTATATATTAAATCAATGCATGTTTCAGAGAATCCAAATTTCCTCTTAGCAAAACAAAGTGTATGTCATTTCACTCTGTCAAATGCCTTAGATAAATCCAACTTAACTACTAAATTACTTCCCCTCGTTTTAAATGCTATTTCTGTCATCATTTCTGATGCTAATCTGATATTTGATATTTTCAATCATTAACCTATTTTTAACGAACCTTGTTTGCTCCTGTGATATTATAAATGGTAGAATATTACTTGATCTGTTTTGAATTATTTTAGCAAGAATCTTATAGATAACATTATATAAACTTATAGGCCTAAAATCCTCACATTTTTGTGGTGATTCTTTTTTAGGGATTAACAGTATGAATGAGTTTCTCCATGCCTTAGGAATGTCCACCCCTACAAAAAAACTAGCAATTGTAGGAACAAGATCTTTTTTAATAATGAGCAAGTTTAATTGAAAAATGTAATTATTCCAGACATTTGGTCATGCTACACTGTCCTTATCCAGATTAAACACTGCATTTTTAATCTCTTCTTCCTCTGGGATCGTCTCCATCATTTGATTTTGTTCTAGTGTGATGGATGTGTTGATCTCCTCCATTAATGAGTTTCCTTCCTAGGGAACGTGTCTGCATAAATTGCTTTTAAAGAATTCCTCAAAGAGGATTCCTAGCTGCTTATCATCTTCAACCCAGGTTCCCTCATTTGTTTTTAGGCCTTTAATTTTGTTTTTTTGAGCCTTTATTTTGCACATGTTATGAAAAAATTTGGTGTTTCTATCGCCATCATTCAACCATTTAATTTTTGCACACTGTTTCCAGTGTACTTCCTCCATATGCAACTTAAGCCTCAATTCCCCTTTAGCCTTATTTAGTTCCTGTCTCATTTTCTCTTTATCGTTATTATCGTATTCTAATTCTAGTTTTTCGACTTTATCCTCTGCTTGCTTTATTTTTTGATTTAAATTTCCGAAGACTTCTCTATTCCATGTTTTTAAACATTTTTTTAATCTATTTAACTTAACCATAAAAGCCTACATAGGTTCTCCCATTGCTGGCTCTATCCAGGATTTAGTTACCAACTTTTCAAATCCAGCATACTTTTTCCACATATTCTGGAATTTAAAGTTACCTGAAACTCGCTTGTTCTTATAAGTTGTAATGAGCAATGGGCAATGATCCGAATAGATTCTGCTTAAATGTCTAAGCCCTGTGACCCCATGTGAGGCTACCCACTTAGCATTACACATAACTCTGTCCTGTCTAGCCCGGATTGCTCCTCTTTTATGCCAATTATTACACCAAGTGTAACTTGAACCTATAAAATCTATTTCCATTAACTTAGAGCTGAAAATTACCTCATTAAATTGCGTCATTGCTATTGCATCCGGGTGTTTACCTCCTTTCTTTTCCGAGGTGCTCCTTATTATGTTGGAATCCCCTCCTATAATCTAGGGTGAATTTCTGGTTGCCATATCTTGCATTTCCTCCCATCAAGCTAGCATGGATTTTTTATCATTTTTCGCATAAACAACCGATATAATTTCATCTATTTCTTTGTTTATTTTGAAATGCACTACCTGTTCAGTATCTTTTAATATTTCAATATTTAAAAAATTATGCCACATTATCCAGAGTTTGCTATTTATATTAGCATGTGCTTTGTGAAACCCTAGTTTTTGGCTATAATTGGTTAATTGATCCTTTTGAATCATGGGTTCCGCAATGACCACTAGAGGAATTTTATGTGTTTTAATTATTTGTTTAAACCTAGTTATCGAGGGATTATTAGCCACCCCCCTAATATTCCAATAAAGGCATCTATCCATTAATTCCTAGTTTAGATTGGGATCTAGTAGTGCACTTATTTTCATATTTTCTATTCATATATTTGTTCATGTTCCTTGGGGTCTTAGATGCGTTTGAGATTACTTGCATTATTTCTTTATATTTTCCTTGTCTCCCAAGCTACATAGCCATTTTTTATGGCTTCCATTGCTTGTGCTCAAGTGAGATTTGCCCAATCTTCCTCATAAATTCCTAAGTCATCCTTCACATTTTCTATATAATATTCATGATCTTCTTCTACTCTACCTATTGACAGACAGCTGAACACCTCTGGATCCTCCTCTAGGAAGTCCAAAAGATCTTCATCTATCCAACTATAATCTTCCAACTTTTCTTTTAAAATTATTCTGGTTTTATTGTTTTTTTTAATCCTATTCTTTCTACCTTTCACCTCTTCCCACCTCTCTTCCATCTCTAATTTATGTCCACCCAATAAGCTTACCTCTTTTATTACCCTCTTGATATATTCCACCTGCTCTTCTAAACAACTCACATTCTCTCTTATATTCCCCCCTTCTTCCTCCACTAAGCCTTCCTTGTTTTCAGGTCTCTTTACATGACCATTCGGAGCCCCTCTCTCCTTCCTAATCCATTTTTCTACCATTCTTCTTCTACATTCAAGCCCTTGCACGTTTTCTAACTATTCTATACCTATCTTACATTCACCCATTTCATGCCCGAGTCTCTTACATTTTAGGCAATAGGAAGGTAGGTTTTCAGGAATAACAGCTTGCCAAAAACCATTGTTCTGCCCATCTTCCCCATTGCCAATCCAAATCTTGTTAGGCTGCTGAGTGAGAAGATTACATTCCACACATACTCGTGCTTTACTTGGCCAGGTCATTGACATGGTAGCTTCATCCCGAGTCAAAGGTTTACCCAAGCAGGATGCTATTGTGTAGAGAGAGTGAGAGTTGAACAAGAATAATGGGAGACTCGGTAAGGAAAACCATACCGGGTTTAAGGGCGCTTCCACATGTGGATGAAATTCTTTCGTCCACCTTAAGACACGCATGGGGTAACCATTAACTTTCCACAAACCTCTATGCCACAGGCGATAGAAGTCTTCATTCATGGTGCACTGCAGAAAAACATGTTTCGCGTCATAGTCGGCGAGCTTCACCCTTCCCATAAGCTTTAACAAGGAGATGAACTGCTGTAATTCTTTCGGGCGAGGCCTACCATGGAAGAACTTCCCATTGAGCATATATTCAAAGGGCGCCATGAACTTCTGCTTCTCTTCGGTTGAAAAAATAATCACGAGACTCCCGTGTTTGTTTCTGAATGTGCGTGAAGGAGGCACGGGCTCCCTTACTATCGAGGCAAAAGACTTATTATTTATTAATAAGTCTTTTTGCTCAAATTTAGCTTGAGGGGAGCTTGATTTGAGCAAAAATCGCGATTTTTTCTCTCTAGAAAGTGGGATTTTCTCTCTCTAGAAGTTGAAAGCATTTTTTGAAAAGACCGCAAATGTTTTTGTTTATCTATCTACTTATCTATCTGTATATCTATATATTTGTCTATCTGTCTATCTATCTATTTATTTATCTATTTATCTATCTATCTATCTGTATATCTGTCTATTTGTTTATCTGTCTATCTATCTATCTCTCTATCTTTCTATCAATCAATATATCTATCTATCTACCAATCTGTCAATAAGTCTATATGTCTATCTGTTTATCTGTCCATATTACTATCTTGCTATTAGGCTTTCTATTTAACTGGCAATGTTTCTATTTGTCTATATGTCTATTTATCTATCTATCTATCTTTTTATATGTCTATCTGTACATATGACTATATATCTATCTATCTATCTCTATATCTATCTATTTATCATTCAATCAATCTCTCTACCTACCTATTTATCTGGTTACCTATTTATCTGTCTATCTATCTATCTATCTATGCATATGTCTATATTTCAGTCCCTCTATCTATCTTTAAATTCAATATATCTATTTATTTTTTTATCTTTTTATCTATCTAACTATATATATATATATATATATATATATATATATATATATATATATATATATATATATTTATTTATTTATTATTTATTTATTTAACTATCTATCTATCTTTTTATCTATCTAAGTAACTAACTATGTATATATATATCTTTCTTTCTTTCTTTTTCTTTCTATCTATCTATCAATCAATTAGTCATTCAATAAATAAATAAATAAATCTATCAATATATCTATTTATCTATTTATCTATATATCTATGTATCGATTTATCTATATATCTATCTATCTAGTTATTTGGTGATCAATCAATCAATCTATCTGTCTATTTTTGAATCTATCTATTTGGCTACTTGTCTGTCTATCTATTTAAATATCTATCTTTATGAGTATCCATCTATATGTCTATGTGTCTATCTATCTATTTTCCAATATATCTATCTGTCTATTATCTATTTGTCTATCTCTCTATCTGTCCATCTGTCTATCTATAAACTATATATATATATATATATATATCAGTATTTATGTCCATATGTATATCTATCTAACTATCAATCAATCAATCTATATATAAATCTTTGTATCTGTCTATTTCTTTATCTGCATAAATATCTAGCTATATGTATCTATCTGCCTTCTGTCTATCTCTCTATCTGTCTATTTGTTTATCTATCAGTTTATATGTATATCTATCTATCTAACTGCCTATCTTTCTATCTATTATCTACCTATCTACCTATCTTTATATCTATGTATCTATATATCTATCTATCTATAAATCTAGCTATATGTGTATCTTATATATATGTATATGTCTATATGTCTATCAATCTAATTATCTATCTATCTATTTGTTTAATTATCTATCTTTCATTCTATCTATCTTTCTATCTATATGTTTAACTATCTATCTATATATTTATCTATCTATCTTTCTTTAATTATATATTTCTAACAATCTATCTATCTACTATCTATCAACCTATCTGGCTATCTGACTATATGGCTATCTTATTATCTAGCTTTCTATCTTTCTATCTATCTGTATATTTGTCAATTTATCTATTTGTCTATGTGTCTATCTATCTATTTATATATTTAACTATCTATCAATCAATCTATCTTTCTATCTATCTATTTTTTTATCAATCTATTTATTTATCTATCTATCTATTTGTCGATCTATCTATTTATCTATCGATTTGTCTATATATCTATCTATCATCTATATATTTGTATATCTATATATCTATTTATCTATCATTTTGTCTATCTATATATCTATCTATCTATATATCTTTTTATCTGCCTATCTATCTATGTGTCTATTTCACTATTTTTCTATCTACAAATATGCATATCTTTCAATTTGTCTATCAATCTTTATATATATATATATATATATATTTGTTTAACTATCTATCTAACTATCTATCTATCTGTCTATCTGTCTATCTCACTATTGTCTATCTGTCTATCTCACTCTTGTCTATCTATCTATCTATCTACATATATGTTTATCTATCTATAAGACTATATGTATATATGTATTTCTATCAATATGTCAATTTGTCTATATGTCAATCTGGATAGATGTCTATCTGTCTTTCTATTTATCTATCTATCTCTCTATCTTTCTATCTGTCTATCTATATGTCTATTTATCTATCTTGATTTTTTCTCCTTGTATATTTGTATTTCTCTCTATCTATCTGTCTATTTATATATCTATCTGTATATTTATATATCTATATATCTATCTATATTTCTATATATTTATCTATCTATCTATTTATATATCTATCTATCTATATGTATATCTATATATCTATCTATCTTTTTATATGTCTATCTATCTTTTTTTCTATCTGACTATCTATCTATCTATCCGAATATCAATCTATATATCTATCTATCTATCTATTTATCTGTATATCTATTGATCTATCAATTTGTTTTTCTATATATCTATTTATCTATCTATTTATCGATCTGTTTGTCTATCGATTTTTCTATCTTTTTTCCATCTATCAATGTATCTATCTATTTGTCTATTTGTCTATCTATTTATATTATTGTCTATATATCTATCTATTTATCTATATATATGTTTATCTATCTATCTGTCTATCTGCATTTCTGTCTATCTGTATACCTATCTTTCTGTCTAATTGTCTAACTATCTATCTATCTATAAATCTATCTTTATGTTTATATGTCTATCTAACTATATATCTAATTATTTATCTAACCGTCCATCTATCAATCAATCAATAACCTATCTATTTACCTATCTAGCTATCTCTGAATCAAGCTTTCTCTCTATCTATATATCTATTTATCTGTCTATCTTTCAATATCTCTATATTTTATATTTCTATTAATTTATTTATTTATTTATCTATCTATTTATCAATCTATTTATCTATCTATCTATCTATCTATCTATTGATCTATCTGTGTATCTCTTTATCTATCTATGAATCAATCTATCTTTCTATCTATCTGACATCTATCTATTTTTATATCTATCTGTCTATCTGTTTATCTATATATTTATCTATCTTGTTTTCTATCTATCTGTATTTCTTCTTATATATCTATCTATGTGTCTATCTATCTCTCTATCAATCAATCTATCTATTTGTATCTGTCTATCTATTTATATATCTATCTATCTATCTCTCTATTTATCTATTTATCTATATGTCTATGTGCCTTCTATCTATCTATCTTTCCATCTATCTATCTATTTATCTATCTATTGGTATATCTCTTTATCTAATAATCTATTTATATATCAATCTGTTTATATGTCTATCTGAAAGTCTATCTATATATCTATCTATCGATTTATTTATCTATGTATCTATATGTTTATCTATCTATCAATCTATTTATGTGTCGATCTATCTATTTATCTATCTATCTGTCTATTTGTCTATTTGTCTATCTATATATCTATTTATTTGTATATATGTGTATCTGTCTATTTTTCTATTTATATATCTACATATCTATCTGTCTATCAATATATCTATTTGCCTATCAATCAATCTAAATATTTTTCTACCTATCTATCTATTTATCTATTTGTCTATCTATCTTTCTATCTATATATCTATCTATCTATTTATCTATTTGTTTTTCTATCTATCTATTTTTCTATTTATAAATCTATTTATAAGTTTATCTATCTATCTGTATATATATCTATATGTCTCTCTGTAAAACTATCTATCTATCTATTTGTGTATTTACCTATCTATCTTTCTATATGTCTATCTGTCTAAATAACTATTTATATCTCTATCTATCATTCATTCTTTCTTTCTGATATCTGTCTATCTATCTTTCTGCATATCTATCTATCTTTCTGCATATCTATGTATCTATTTTTCTTTCTATCTATCTACCTATCTATATGTCTATCTATCTATCTATATGTCTATCTATCTATCTTTCTTTCTTTATATTTATTTGTCTAACTGTCTATCTGCCAATATGTCTATCTGTCTATGTATGTATCTACCAATCTGTCTAATTGTCTATTTGCCTACATGTCTATATATTTATTTAACTATCTATCTATATAGCTTTCTGGCTATCTCCCTATCTATTTTTCTATTCACATATCTATAAATAAGTGTATATGTCAATATGTCATTTAGTCTATATGTCTATAGGGCAATCTCGTTATCTAATTATCTATCTATTTGTCTATCTATCTTTGTTTCAATCTAACTATTTGTCTATCTATATATCTATCTGCCTATTTGTCTATCTGTCTGTTTGTCTATCTACCTATCTTTCTTTCTATCTATTTGTCTATCAATCTATTTGTATATTTTTTTATTTGTCTTTTTGTTTATCTATATATTTTCATATCTTTCTATATGTCTATCTATCTATATTTTTATCTATCTGTCTATGCCTATTTTCCTATTTGTCTATAAGTCTATATATCAATCTATATACATATCTAGCTATCTGGTTATCTAACAATGTGTCTATTTTTCTATCTATTTTTTTATCTATCTAAGTGTATATTTATATATCTATCTATCTATTTATTTTTAAATCTATTTATCTATATATCTCTCTATCTATTTTTTTTATTTGTCTATCTTTCTGTCAATCTGTGAATCTGTCTATCTATATATATATCAATCTATCTATCTATCTATCTATCTATCTATCTATTTGTCTATATGTCTCTCTATATATCAGTCTATTTGTCTATCTATCTATTTGTCTATCTTTTTATCTATCTCTCAATCTATTTCTATAACTATCTAACTGTCTATTTGTATATCTGTCTATCTATCTATTTGTCTATCAGTCTATTTATCTATTTGTCTATTTGTCTATCTGTCTATTTGTTTATCTATCTATATGTCTATATGTCAATCAATCAATCAATCTGTCTGTCTATATGTATATGTCTTTATTTTCTTATATGCCTTTCTGCCAATCTGTCTATCTGCCTATCTCTCTATCTTTTGATATGTTTATCTCTCTATCATTCTATCTATATATGTGTCTAATTATATATATATATATATATATATATATATATATATATATATCTCTCTCTCTCTTTCTATACATCTATCTATCAATCAATTTTATCTAACTATTTATCTATTAATCTACCATTCTATGTATCTATAATTTTGTCTATCTATCTATCTATTTGTCTATCTATCTATCTATCTATGTGTTTATCTATCTATCTAGCTGTCTATCTATCTATCTATTTGTCTATCGGGATGTCTAACTCTTTTTCTATCAATCAATCAATATATATATGTATATATATATATCTGTCAATTTCTCTATCTGACTATCTATCTTCTATCTATTAAACTATGTGTTTATCTAGCATTCTATCTATTTATCTGTCTATATGTCTATTTGTATATCTGTCTTTCTGTTTATATATTTATTTGCCTATCTATCTATCTATCTATTATCTATGTGTTTGTCTATTTATTTTTTTTCTATCTGTCTATCAATTTGTCTATCTATCTATCTATCAGTCTATTTCTATTTTTATCGATGTGTAGATCTAACTATCTTTATGTCTATATATCTTTATATCTATCTATCTGTCTGTCTCTCTATCTATTTTTCTATCTATCTTTCTATCTATATTTCTATCAGCCTATTTGTTAATTTGTCTATCTATCTATGTATCTATATATCTATCTATCTATTTGTTTGTTTGTCTCTTTATCTATCTATCTATCTAACTATCAATATGCATATCTATCTATAAAGCTTTCTAGCTATATGGTTATATTTCTGACTATCTGGCTATATTGTTATCTATTTATCTATTTCTCTATCTATCTATTTCTCTATCTATCTATCTTTCGATCTGTGTATCTATCTATCTTCTATCTATACATTTGTCTAACTATCTATTTATCTTTCTTTCTTTCTATATATCTACCTATCTAAATGTCTATCTTTCTACGTGTCTATCTATCTATTTATATGTCCATCTATTTTGTCTATTCATCTATCTGTCTATCTATTTATATTTCTATCTATCTTTCTGTCTATGTGTTTATCTGCCTATATTTCTAATTGCCTATAAACAATTCTGTATATCTACCTTTCTAACTCTCTGCCTATTTATCTATCTGCATATCTGTCTATCTATCAATATGACTATATGTCTATCTATCTATATATTTTTCAATCTATTTGTCTGTTTGTCTGTCTATCTAGCTATCTATCTGTCCGTATCTATTTATCAATCTTTCTATCTATATATCTATGTATTTGTCTATCTATTTATCTTTCTATTTGCCTATTTGTCAATAAGTCTATATGTTTATGTATTAATCTATCTATCTATCAATATGGCTATCTGGCAATATGGTTATCTAACTATCTGACTATCTGGCTATTTTAATATTTGTCTATCTATCTATCTTTATAACTGATAAACTATCTCTCTATCTATCTATTTGTCTATCTATCTTTTTTCTATCTATATATCTATCTGTCTATGAATCTACATGCATATATGTCTATCTGACTATCTGTATATATGTCTATCAGTCAAGCTGTCTATCTATCTATCTATATGTCTTTCTAATATTCTATTTATCTATCTATCTATCTATGAGTTTATATCTGTCTATTTGTTTATCTGCCTATCTTTCTATTTGCCTATATGCGTATCTGCAAAACTAATTTTCTAGCTTTGTGCCTATCTATCTACATATCTATCTATCTTTCTATCAATATATCAATTTATTTGTCTATCTATCTTTTTTTCTATCTATCTATTTGTCAATCTATCTACCTATCTATCTATCTCTTTGTCTATCTGTCTATCTATCTATCTTTCTATTTGTCTACCTGTCTATATAACTCTCTATATACTTGTCTATCTGTCTATCTATCAATCTGTCTATCTATCTGTCTATCTATCTGTCTGTCTATTTATCAATCATTCACTCAATTAATTGTTCTATTTATTTATCTATCTATTGATCTATCTAACTATGTGTCGATCTATATATAGGTCTATCTGTATATCTATCTAACTATCTATCTTTTTGTCTAACTGCCTAACTATATATCTTTCTATTTTCCTATCAGTCTATCGGTCTATCTGTTTATCTACCTATATTTTTATTTTCCTATATGCCTATCTATCTACAAAGATAGATAGATAGATATATGGATAGATAGATAGATATATGGATAGATAGATAGAAAGATAGTCACATAGATAGAATGACAGATAGACAGATAGATAAACATATAGATAAAATGACCGATAAACTGACCAAATAGACAGACATACACATAGATAGATTGATGGATAGATAAAAAATTAAAACTTTTATGTGGAAAGTTTTATCTAATATTATCCCAATTGATAATAATTTAAAGCATAAAGGAATTCAGCTAGTTTCTAGATGTGAATGTTGCTTAAATGAGATCGAAACATTAGATCACCTCTTTTTAGAAGGGAGAGTAGCTGCAGAAATATGGAAAAGATTAGCATCAGAAATGCAGATAAAATATGAACATCTCCCTCTAAATTGTAGGTTTAAAAAATGGTGTAACTCAAATGTACTAGCATGGCACATAAATGGATTAAAAGTAATGTTCCACCAATAGTCATTTGGTGCATTTGGAAAGCTAGGAATAAAAGTAGATTCGAAGGGTATAATATGATGGTGGAAGATATCTGGAAAGAAATAAAAGAGGAAACAAGAAAAATTTCAGAGATATGCCCTATAAAAACTCAAGGTTCAAAGATGGATAAGGATACCTTACAGTTTTGGAACCTAAAAGAAAAACCACTTAAGCAGTTTAAAATAATTAGCATAAAATGGGAAAAACCAGAAAGAGGAATGTTTACTTTAAATACAGATGGTAGTTTCGATAGAGATATGAGGGAAGCTTGAGGAGGGGGAGCAATTAGAAACTCGGAGGGGAAGTTAATTTTAGCTTTCACTAGAAGATTGCAAGCATCGTCGGCTTTACATGCTAGATATTAGCACTAAAAGAAGGAATAAGAATATGTAAAAACTTAGATATCAAGAATGTAGATATTCAAATTGATTAAAAAATAGTTGTAAATCTAATTAAAATACAGTCAATTATGTGGAAATATGAAAATGAGATAGAAGAAATTCTGCATGATATAAATTCATTAGATTTCACTATAAAACACATCTTCAGAGAAGCTAACGCGTTGGCTGATGCATTATCTAAAGATGGTAGGAAGAGAGGAGATCACGAGTATAAAGAAGATAATTTACCAAAAAAGTATTTTGGTATTATTAAATTAGATAGCAAGGATTTCCCTTATATTAGAAAAATTAAAAATAATAATTTTTAGTTACAAGGATTTTCTTGTGTTTATATTGGTATTCTCTGTATGATGAATAAACAGAAAAAGTTCATATTTTCATAGTCTCATCCTGGTCCTGAGGGATGTTACTATGATGGTTGGTATACATTATAGTACAGCTTGGTAAGACTGCAGGTTTAGGGGGCTCAAAAATACAGTAACACTGCAGGTTTTATAGTATGCACTGTTTCTATTTTAAAAACAGATATGAACTTTCTTGCAGGTTTAGGGGTATTTTTTGCTTATTAAAACAGAAATGAACTTTCATGCACTGTAGGTTTTTTTGCTTATTAAAAAAGAGTAACACTGCATGTTTAGGGGGCTCAAAATTACAGTACTGCTTCTGTTTTACAGGCTTATAAAAAAAATGAACAGTAACATTGCAGGGCTAATTTGAAGGATCAAGACAGGGTATTTAATAATAGAGTAGATTATATATGTGCATGTAGATCTTTCTTGCAGGTAACTAAGTAGATGAAAATGATATAAAGCTGGACATAGTGCCTGCTGTCTTTTAGTTTTCTTTTCTTATTATAGGTGTATGGAGTCTGTTTATTTTAGAATGTTGTATTTTTTTAGCTACTGGAAGTCTGTGTTATTTGATATAAGTAGAAGCTGTGTTTTTATGAAGTCTGAGTTATTTTAGAAAAGCTGGAAGTCTGTAAATTTTTAGTTGAGATGTGTTAAGTATGGAGTTCATGTAAAGAAGCAATAGTAGAGTAAATGAAGATCAAAGTTTAAAAAGCATGGAGGGAGGCAGCCAAGCAATGAACTCTTATAGCTTAAGATACGAAGGGTTCAGAAATTGCTAGAAATATTCTGAAGATCAACAAAAGGATACATTAATGATACAACCAAGGAGTCTACTACTGAATTTTCTAGTTGTTCTGGTTGAAATATCCAGAAATTGATGGTAAATGGGTTTTCATCTTATATGGATATGATGCCCTTGATTTTATGCAGGCTGGAATGTTTGTAGGTTAAGCAGTAAAGTTAAGAGCTGCTGATTAGCAAGCACTTCTGGCAGAATATTTATAGATGCAAAGCAGAATTTAAAAGATGCAATGCTGATATTCAAGGAATGATACTCTAAAAAAGCGATAGTATTCTAGCATCTCTCAAAGAGAAACATTACAAGAAGAATTCCAGCATATAGTAGATTTCCAACTGAATTTAATAGAAGCAAAGCAGAATTTCAACATGAAGAATCAAAGGTCTTACTTTACAAGACATGGAAGAGACATGGACTCTTGAAAAAGACTGCATTAATCATTACTATACGAATAAATATTCAGCCATGGTATCATTAGAAAGAATTAACTTCTCAAAGATTAAAGGAAGAACTCAAGAACCTCAAAAGCATTTCTCTATAAATTTATACACTTAGTTTGATGTAAATGTTAAAGATTTTCTTAAATATTGGGTGTAATAGGGATAAGGGTAGATGTTAGTTTGTAAAAATGGTATTCCTCCGCCAAAAGAGAGGGTTATAACTAATAAATAACACTTAAAAAAAAGATTGATTGATAGAGAGACAGACTAATAGACAGATAGACTAATAGATAGATAGATAGACTGACAAATAGACAGATAAATAGACAGATAAATAGATAGACAGAGAGATAGTCAAACATATCGACTTACAGATAAACATATAGATTGATAGTAGGACAAATAGACAGATAGACAGACAGACAGATAGATAGACAAAAAGATAAATAGAATGATTGCTATATATCTATATATAGACAGACTAATAGCTATCGGTATGTCTATAAAGAGACAAATAGATAGATAGACAGATATATAAAAAAAGATAGACATATAGATATACCAATAAATAGAGATACATAAAGACAGACATATAGATAGATAGATAGATAGACAGATAGATAGATAGATAGATAGTCAAACAGAAAGATAGACAGCTAAACTTACAGACAGAGTGTCATATAGATAGATAGATATACAAACATATAGAGAGATAGATAGAGAGACAGTTAGACAGATAAATAGTTAGAAAGATAAACAAATAGATATATAGACAAAGAGAAGACAGATAGACATATAGATAGACAAATAAATATAAAAATATATAGATAGACATATAGATTGACAGGTAGATAGACAGTCAGATAGACAGGTTGATATACAATTAGATAGACATAGAAAGATAGATGTTAGAAAGATAGACAGATAGATAAACAAATAGATCAATAGAAAGATATATAAATAAATAGAAAGATAGATAGACAGACAGATAGATAGATAGATACATAGACAGAATGATAGATAGATAAACTGCCATATACACAGATAGACAAAATGATATATAGATAGATAAAATGCGAGATAGATAGACATATAGATATACAAATAGATAGACAGATAGATAAACAAACAGACAGATAGATAGATAGATATATAGATAGAAAGATTGATTGACATATAGACTGACAGACATATAGACCGATATATAGGCAGACAGATAGACAAAAAGATATAAACATAGATATATAGAAAAATAGTTAGAAAGAGAGATAGACAAACAAATATATAGATAGATAGACAAACAGATAGACAAATAGATAGGCAGATATATAGATATAGAGATAGATACATAGATAGACATATAGATAAACAGATAGATAAATAGATAGATAGATAGATAGATAGACAAATATATGGATAAAGAGACAAATAGATTTATAGATAGATAGATAGTCAAACAAACACATAGAAAAACATATAGACAGAAAGTTAGATAGATAGATACACAGATAGATAGTCAGACATATAGATAGAAAAAAAGAAAGATATATAGAAACACTTGTATATATACAGATATACAGATAGATAGATAGATAGATACACATATAGAATAATAGATAGATAGATAGATAGATAGATAGATTGACCAAAAGATAGATTGACAGATACTGATAGATTGATAGGCAAGTAGACCGACATATAGACATACAGAAAGAGAGATAGATAGACAGACACATAGACAGATAGATAGATAGACAGACAGATAAACAAACATATAGACAGACAGATAGAAAAATAGATAAACATATAGAGAAATAGATTGATAGACAGATAGACATATAGATATATAAATTGATAGATAGATCGATAAATAGATAGATAGACAAATAGACAATTAGATATATAGACTGATAGATTGATAGACAAATAGATAGATAGATAGACAAATAAATAGATAGACAGATTGACATTTAGATTGATATAAAGATAGATACAAATGCATGTGAAAGTGTTAGATCAAACCTCATGGCCATTTCCCTGAAATCTGGAGTGTTTTCCTCAATGTTTTTTTCGGTCCCTAAGCTTGTTTTTCTTTTCGACCACTTTCTCGTCGGGTTCTCACAAAGATGGAAAAGTCTCGATATTCTTTATATGGGGTGTCAGCGAGTTCTCGGGGCCTCGAGTTTTTCGCCGTCCCATATTCGAGCATTCCTGGTGGAGTCAAGGGCTCGATGTAGTATTTTGTGTGTACGATGTGATTATTGTCATTGCTCTCGGTGTGAATTTTCATTGGTTGTCTTTCCAAAGTTGGGGTTTTTGGAATATTTTGGGCTTGGTTATTTAAGTCGCCAGTGCAGGTTTGAAAGTATTGGATGTCCCTCCCGCCTGAATTTTTTGCAAGTGTCGGAGTTCTTCTAAATGTACAATCCCGACATTTTGAAGGAGATGGGCCCGTGGTCTCCCTGCCCCCATGCCACTCCCTCTCTCGGAATGAATTCTAGTTCTTGTTTTCATGGCGTATCGGTCGCACCGGCGGATAGCATTGTGCAAGATGCAGTGGGAATTATTGCTCGTATTGGTTGGTCGGTCTGTGCCCGAGTTGTCCATCATCCTGATTCTCTCGGTGCGATTTGATGGTTGTCTTGCATAGTTTGATCTTTTATATATCTATATTAGTATAAATAAAATCATATTATATTTAGTACATTATTTGAAAGATAAATACTTAGATAGATAGATAGATAGAATGATAGATTGACAAATTGACATAAAGATTGATACACAGATAGACAGAGAGATTGATAGATAGATAGACACATAGACAGATAGAAATATAGACAAATAGTTAGATCAACTCATTGATAGATTTATAGATTGACTGATAGACAAATAGTAAGAAAGGTAAATAAGCAAATAGGCAAATAGGCAAATAAGCAGAAAGGTAGAGAGGTAAATTGACAGATACACAGATAGAAAGATTGACATATAAATAGAAAGATAAATAGATAAATAAATTGAAAAATAGACAAACAGATAGATAGATAGATAGATAAATAGACAGACAGACAGATAGATAAACAAATATTTAGATAGATAGATATATACATAGAAAGAAATACATATTGACATATATACAGATTAATAGATAGACATAGAGAGAGATAGACAGATAAATAGATAGAAAAATAGATAAATAGACAGATAGAGAGATAGACAGATAGATAGCTAGACATATAGACAGATAAGAAGAACACATATAGACATTTATACATATAGATAGATATACTAATAGATAGTTAGACATGTAAATAGCTAAATAAATAGAAATATAGGTAGAAACACACATAAGTAAATAGGCAGATAGATAGATATACAGATTGATATATAGATAGATAGATAGATAAATAGATAGGTAGAAAGACAAACAGACAGATAGATAGACAGACAGATAGATACATACATAGAGAGATAGATAGATAAATTGACAGATTGATAGATTGGTAGTTTAACAGATTGACAAATTAACAGATTGATAGAAAGATCAATTGACAGATCGAGATTTAGTCAGATCGACACATAGATATATAGATAGATAGATAGACATATAGAAATTTTCACTAAAAGTCAGATAGATAGATAGATAGATAGATAGATAGATAGTTAGATAGTAAGATAGGTAGATATATATATTGATAGTTAGATAGATTGATAAAAAGATAGACAGATAAATAGATAGATAGTTAGTTAGTTAGTCAGATAGACATATAGGCAGACAATTAGACAGAAAGATAGATTAAAAAATTGATAGATAGACACATATATAGATTGTCAGATTGACAATTAACATATTGATAGAAAGCTAAAAATACAGATAGACTGATAAACTTATATACATATAGACAAATTAATAGATAGATAGATAGATAGAGAGATAGATATATAGATATATAAAAAGATAGACAGATTGATAGAATGACAGATTAATAGATAGTGAGAATGCAAAACAGCAAAATAGGCATATAGAGATACATAGATATATTTATTTATAAATAAATAGAAAGATAGATACATAAATACACACACACACACATATATATACATATATAGATAGATATACATATAGATAGATTTATAGATAGATAGATAGATACATAGATAGACAGATAGGAAGATAGGAAATATGCAGAAAGATAGATAGATTGATAGATAGATAGATAGACATATTGAAAGATAGATAGATAGGCTGATAAATAGATATACATATAGGTAGATAGGAAAATATGTAGATAGAAATATAGATAGACAGATAGACATATAAATTGATAGTTAGACATATAGAATGATAGATATATAGATAGATAGATAGATAGATAGACTGATAAATATATATAGACAGATATACAGATAGATAGTTAGATAGACAGATTGATAGATAAACTGATAA
>JAREIK010002203.1:236739-243132 GCA_029783825.1 Sapria himalayana
AAAGATAGAGAGATAGATAGAGAAATAGATAGAAAGTCAAATTTACATATAAACAGATAGATTGATAGATATATATATATATACACACATAGATAGATAGACAGATAAACAAATAGATAGATTGATAGATAGAGAGATAAAGAAATAGAGATGCAGACACATAGAGTGATTGATAGATAGATAGACATAAAGACAGATAGATTAGTAGATTGATAGATAGACAGATAGATAAATAGATATTTAAATAGACAGATAGATAGATAGATGTAGAGATAGATAAATAGATATATAGAAAGATATACAGATAGATAGATAGACAAATAGACACATAGATAGAAAGACAAACAGATAGATAGATAGATAGACATAAATAGTTAAAATGATAGAAAGATAGATTGAGAGATACATAGATTAACATATAGACAAATAGACAAATATTAAGTTAGATAGATACACATATAAACAAATATATAGATTTACAGATAGATAGATAGCCATATAGATTGATAGATAGATAGGCAGACAGACAAGACAAATATATAGGTAGACAGATAGACATATAGAAAAAAAGATATATTAATATATAGATATATACATAAAAATAGATTCATAGATTTAAAGATATTAGATAGACATATTAATTGATAGATAGTTTGACAGATAGATATATAGACAAATATACAGAATGATAGATACATATATAAATAAATCGATAGATAAATAGATAGATATACAGACAGATATATACATAGATAGATATATAGATAGATTTATACACAAAAAGATATACAAATAGATAAATAGAGTGATAGACTGATACACAAATAGACATATCGATAGATAGATAGATAGACATATAGAAAGATAGACAAATAGATAGATAGAATGATATATAAATGGATAGATAGATAGATATATAAACAGATAGATAAATAGATAGATAGACAAAAAGATAGACAAATAGATAGATAGATAGATAGATAGACAGATAGATAGACAGAGACATATAGATAGATAGACATATTGATAGATATACAAAAAGATATAAAGACATAGACTGATAGAAATATAGAGATAGGCAGATTGACAGATATAAGATTAGATAGATAGACAAATAGATAGATAACAGACAGATATATAGATAGATAGATAAATAGATAGATAAATAGATAGAAATGTAGAGAGATATACAATTTGATAGATTTACATATAGAAAGAAAGATAGATAGATAAATATTAGACAGATAGAAAGATAGATAGATAGACAGATAGTTAGATAGACTAATATACAGATAAGTCAATAGATAGATATATAGATAGAAAGATAGATAAAAAGGCAAATAGATAGAAAATCAGATATACATATAGATAGATAGATAAATATATAAATAGATTGATAGACAAATAGTCAAATACACAGATAGATAGATAATAGATATACTTATAGATAGGTGAATAGATAGACTAATTAAGTAAAGATAAATATAAAGATTGAAAGATAGACAGATAGTCAGATAGAGCAATAGATATATATGACAGATAAAAAGATAATAGACATATGGACAGATAGATAGAAAGATAGACAAACAGATAGATAGATAGATAGATAGACGTATAGACACATAGATAGATATGCAAAAACACAAAAAGATAGATAAAAAAATACATAGATAGATAGTTACACACATAGACAAATAGACATTTAGACAGATAAACAGAAAGATTGATAGGCTCATAAAAATATAGACAGAATGATAGATTAATAGTTATACATATAGATATATAGAATGATAGACAAATAGTCAAAAAGATATATAGAGAGAAAGACAGATATATAGATAAGTAGATAGACAAATAGATAGATTGATAGATAAATAAATTAATTAATTAATATATAGATACACATATATACAGATAGACAAATAGATAGACACGAAAATAGCCAAATAGAATTATAGACAGATATATAGATAAATAGATAGACAGACAAATAGATAGATAGATAGACAAATAGACATATAGACTAATAGACAGATAGGGAGTTAGACAAATTAATAAATTGATAGATAGTCATATAAATAGATAGATATATTGATAGATATACAGAGAGCCAGTTAAAAAGATATATAGATAGGCAAATAGATGGATATATAAATCTACAAATAGATATATAGACATATAGGTAGATAGATAGATAGATAGATAGATAGGTAGTCAGATAGACACATAGACAGTTAGATAGATAGACAGATCGACAGATAGATAGATAGACTAACAGATAGATAAACAGATAGATAGATAAAATGATAAACAGATAAAATGATAAATAGATAGATAGATATACAAGTAAACAGACAGACAAATAGATAGATATATAGATTGATTGATAAACCGAGAAACACAGAAATAAAAATAGATACACAAATAAATAAATAGATAGCTAGATAGATATATAAATAGGCAAATAGATAGATAGATAAATATATAAACAGATAGTTAAATAGATAGATAGATAAAAAGATAGACAAATAGGTAGATAGATAGACAGACAGATAGACAGACATATAGATAGATAGACATCCAAATAGATAGATAGATAGATAGATAAATAGATAGATAAAAAGATAGAAAGGTAGAGAGACATACAATTTGATAGATTGACATATAGAAAGAAAGATAGATAGATAAATATTATACAGATAGAAAGAAGGATAGATAGACAGATAGTTAGATAGATTGATATACAGATTAGTATATAGATAGATATATAGATAGAAAGATACATAAAAATGCAAATATACAAATAATCAAATATACATATAGATAGATAGATAAATAAATAGATAGATAGATAGAAAAATAGTCAAATACAAAGATATATAGATAATAAATAGACTTATAGATAGATGGATAGATAGAGTAATAAAGCAAAGATAAATATAAAGATTGAAAGATAGACAGATAGTCATATAGAGAGATAGATAGATATGACAGATAAAAAGATAGATAGACATATGGATAGATAGTTAGAGAGACAGACAGACAGATAGATAGATAGATGTATAGACACATAGATAGATACGCAAAAACACCAAAAGATAGATAGACAAATACATAGATAGATAGTTACACAAATAGACAGATAGACATTTAGACAGATAGACAGAAAGATTGATAGGCACATAAACATATAGATAGAATGATAGATTGATAGTTATACTTATAGATATATAGAATGATAGACAAATAGTCAAATAGATAGATAGAGAGAAAGACAGATATATAGATAAATAGGTAGACAAATAGATAGATTCATAGATAAATAAATTAATTAATTAATATATAGATGCACATATATATAGATAGACAAATAGATAGATTCACAAATAGACAAATAGAATGATAGTCTGATATATAGATAAATAGATAGACATATAGATAGATAGGCAGGTAGACAAATAGACATAAAGACTAATAGACAGACAGGGAGTTAGACAAATAAATAAATTGATAGTTAGTCATATAAACAGATAGATATATTGATAGATATACAGAGAGACAGTTAAAAAGATATATAGATAGACAAATTAGATATATAACTGACAATAGATATAGATAGAGTAGATAGACAGATAGATATAGTCAGGTAGACACATAGATAGTTAGATAGATAGATAGTCTAACAGATAGATAAATAGATAGACAGATAAAAAGATAAACAGATAGACTGATAAATAGATAGATAGATATACAAATAGACAGACAGACAAATAAATAGATATATAGATTGATTTATAGACAGAAAAAATCATAGAAAGAAAAATAGATACACAAATAAAAAGATAGAAAGATAGATATACAAATATACAAATAGATAGATTGATAGATTGATAAATAGACAGTAAGACAGATAGACAGATAGATAGATAGATAGACACATAGACATATATATAGACAGATAGGAAGAAAGTTAAATAGACAAATAGATAGATATACATATATACAAATAGATTGATAGAAAGTTAGATAGACAAATAGATAAATAGACAAATAGATAGATAGATAGATATTTAGACAGATAGACATATATACAAATAGATAGATAGACACATAGACATATATATACAGATAGACAGATAAACAAATAGATGGATAGATAGATATACATATAGATAGATATACATATAGACAAATATCATGATAGACAGATAGATAAATAGATAAATAGACAGATTGATAGATAAACAGATAGACAGATAGACAGACAGACAGATACATACAAAAATAAACATATAGATAGATTGACAGATGGACAAATAGACACATATACAAATAAAAAACATATATTTAGATAGAGAGATAGATAGATTAATCAAAAGATAGATGGCCAGAATGATATATAGATAGACCGATGGATAGATAGATATATTGATTGATAGAAAAACATATACACAGACAGATAGACGTATAGATATGTAGGCATATAGATTGGTAGATATATGAAAGACATAGTTAGATAGACATTTAGTGATTTAGGTAGATAGACAAATAGATAGATATATAGATAGATAGATCGACAGATAGGTAGATAAACACATAGACAAGTAGATAGATAAAAAGATAAATCAATAAACAGAAAGACCTATAGATAGTTAGAAACATAGCTAGATAGACAGATAGACAAATAAATTGATAAAAAGATAGATAAATAGACAGATAGACAGATAGATTGATTGATTGATTGATCAACATATATACATATAGACAGAAAAATAGACAGATTGATAGATAGAAAAATATACAAATAGACAGATAGACAAATATACACATCGACATATTGACCTTCAGAAAATATCAGTATATAGATATACAGATAGACAGATAGTTAGATAGATATAATACAAAGAAAGATAAATAGATATACATATAGTCAATTAGATAGATAGATAGATAGATAAATTGATAGACAAAAAGAGAGAAAGATAGATAGTAAGACAGATAGACATATATAAATAAAACTAGATGGCAAGAAAGGCAGATAGATAAATAGAAAGATAGAGAAAGAGATAGATAGATAGATAGATAGAAATATATATTGTTAGATAGATGGAAATATTGATAGATAGATAGATAGACAAATCGACAAATAGACAGATATACAGAAAGATTGATAGATAGATAGATATATAAATAAATGAATAGACAGACAGATAGATAGATAGATAGATTAATAGATATACAGATAGATAGACATATGATAGACACATAGACATATGGGCATATATGCAGATTTAAGATAGAGAGATAGACATATAGACATATAGAATATCGATAGATAAATAAATAGATATATAAAAAGATAGGTAGGTAGATTAATATAAAGATAAATAGGTAGATAGATAGATAGATATATATATATATATATATTATATATAGACATATAAAAAGACAATCACACACATAGACATACAGATTAGCAGATAGATAGAAACATAGATAGATAGATGGATAATACAGACAAACATAAAGAATGCATATAGACACTCATATAGATAGACAGACAAATAGACAGATAGACAGACAGACAAATGGACAAACATATAGAATATACAGAGGGAGATAGTGGATAGGTATATATAGAGTTTGACATTTAGAGAGAAAGATAGATAGGCAGATAGATAGATAGATAGATAGTAGACATGCAGATAGACAGATAGGTAGATAGTTAGATATGCAGATAGAAAGATAGGTAGATATGTAGATAATGAGATAAGTAGAAGGGCATATAGAAGACATAGAAATACATAGATAGATATAAAAATAAAATAGACAAATAGAAAAAGATAGACAGTTATGGAGAAAGACAGATAGACAGATAGTCAGATAGATAGATAGACAGATACAGAAATATATAGATAGATAGGAATGATTAGAGACATAGATAGATCGACAAATAATAGTATAGATAGTAAAGTAGTTAGTTTGATTGATAGATAGATAATAATAGATGACTGATTTCATTGATGACTACTTAATAGATTGATAGATATAACATTGATAGATAGGACATATAGGTCTGAGAGTAGCATAGGACAGACATATAGATTTCAGATAGGTAGATAGATAATAAAAATCAATAGACAAATAGCAGTCACAGACAGACGATACTAGATAGATAAAAGAAAATAAGATGATAGGGGAAGCAGATAGATAAATAAATAGATAGATAGATAGATAGATATAAGATAGATAGATAGATAGATAGACAGATACCTAGATAGATAGATCATAGAAATAAATAGATAGACAACCTAGATAGTTACAAAGATTGATAGAATGACAGATAAACATATAGACAGATTGATTGATATATATATTTACAGGTCAACAGAT